>JBBUKS010000059.1:2587164-2599443 GCA_038050645.1 Hedychium gardnerianum | reverse complement strand
TGTCGCCCACGATCGCACATATAAGGGTGTGCAGGGTATCAAAATTGTATATATATATATATATATATATATATATATTCAACATGGGCATCTAATGTGATCAAAACCTAGATTTTTTAATCCTTCTCTTCTTTCGCGCGGGCTTTTTGTTTGGCTCTTTCTCTCCCTTCACTCGCCCCATCTATCCATCTTCCTTAAAACTAAAGCCATAAATCCTCTTCGCCTCTCTTCCCCCCGGTTCCAACCCTAGACACTGGTCATCTTGTTCAACTCTCAACTCGTGGCAAGTGAGTAAGGGATTTCGTCGAAATTATACTGGTCATCTCCATCTTCTCCTTTTTGTATTCGTGTTTCAGGATGACGCAAGAAGGTGTTGCAAAGGTAGGTTGAGTGTTTGTCTTTTACCCACCATAGTTTCTAAGAATCAGTGTTTAAAAATCAGGTGTTCACTTTGGTGCTTGATTTTGAAGAATAATACCATCCTGAAAGCAAGTCTGGACTATTCTAAACATGATGGTGTTGATTTTCAAAACCAACACTACCTAATTTTAAAAAATAGAGAAGTCAGACCAACGTGGTTTAGTGTCTGAAAAATTAACATCACTCTTGTACTGCAATATGAAAACTAGCACCAACTCAACATATTGATAAAGATATAGAAGTCAAAAGACATAGTGTTTCAAAATCTTAGAACCATTATTTGTGCATATGTATATTTGTTTATTTTTGTTAATAATATATTTTTTTAATAATTCCAACCATCAGTTGATGTTGACCATAAACTCCAATGGAGCAGTGTTTTAGGTCACTTTAATAATTTTTTGGCATCCAATAATGAAAGGAAAGGATCGTGAGTCTGTTCGTTTACATAATCGACATAAAGCGATCATTAAATAGTCCCCTTTTACTTTTTTTTGGACATACAAAATATTCAGTAAATTTATGGTCTACTGGTAAATATATTTCAAAGTTGGGATTCAATACCTCAAACCTTTATATTTTCAGGTACATTTTTTACTTTTGAAAGTTAGAAACACATTATAGAACACTAATCATTTTAAATTTTCAAGTGTCTCAATTGCTTTCACTAGAAGAGATGTATCTCTGTTGCTTGGTATTTCAGATAGAGGTGCTTCCATTGGGTGATCTCTTTCTTGCTCACTTTTCTAATAAAAAAGAACCTATTAGATCAAGAATTGACGAATTGCTTAAACTCTATTCTCATAGAGTTGAAGTAGATGATGATGGTTTAGTATTTTATAAATTATACATTTTCTATATATTTGTTTGTGTGTTATTTTCTTCTAGTACATATAAGGTTCCATTAGGTCTTGTAGATATTGTAGATGATTTTGAAAATATGGATAGATTCAATTGGGCTGAAGTCGTTCATTAATTTATTGCTCCCCAAATACCTATCATCGGGGATCTTTTTTCATCAAGCAAGACATATCAGATGACCATCTCAATTCCCTACCTAAAGGGATTTGCTGGTCTTCTGGCTGTAAGTCTATTATTTAATAGTGATTGTGTTTTTTTATATCAACATTATTATGTTGGTAACACTTTGCATAATGAACCAGACTTAGTTTTTGGAGCATGTCCCAATCCAGAAACCATCTAATACTGAAGGTGCTAGAATAAATAAGTGGAGGTCTACTCCTTCATATATTAGTAAGGTGAGAGTCTTGTTGGACCAAGTCTCACCTGAGAAAGTAAATATCGAAGACTTTCACCTAACTTTCATTTGCAGTTTCTAAATAAATGCTTATAGTTTATTTGGTTATTGTCGAATTAGTCCCTACCCCTTTTGAAATTACATTGGTTGAAAATATCCCTTACCTCGATGATACTCCACATCCATTAGAGACATCACCAGTACCTGATAAAGAAGCCAGAGGGCCAAGTGATAGTGAATGCTCAAATTGTATTATTTATCATAACCGAATCAAAGAGCTAACTATGGAGAACATGCAGCTCAATGGTTAAAGAATTACTTAGAATAATAGAAAAGCATGACATCTTGGCTGAATCAAGTGACCCTGTAGTGGATCCTCAACTTGAATCAGTTGCTTATAGAACAAGGACTAGGAGAGGACGAGATCGAACTCGCTATGATTACATGGATACTCCTATTGATAGTCCATTATGGTTTGAACTTTTACCTCAAAATAAGATAAGCAAACTAGAAATCTACAAGCCTTCTGTAAACATCATAGAAGGAGCAAAAGCCATTGTGGATCGGGGAAAAGGAAAAATTAATATGTATGATACACAATAAGAGGAAGATATTATCTTAATTTTTGAAGGAAAATCTGAAGAAGAGACTAAGAAGGAAGCGAAAAACATTGTGAAACTTAACAAAATGAGATTGCAAATAATTTAAGTAAGAATGTATTTACACATCAATTATTTTGAGTAGTTTGATTTCAATCTCTAATTACATTTTTTGCTGTTCTTTTTTTGTTGATGGTAGTATGTGAAAAAATAATTTAAGACTCCTAACAAGAGAAAACAAGATCAAGATGTGGTCTACTTGTTAGATACATTACAAAATTTAAAGTATGGTAGTGTCAACCTATCATTATATAGGTAATTTAATTATGTCACATGTTTAATATTTCAGAGGTTCTAATATTTATTGACATTATTGAAAGTAATTGATTTTCTTTGCAGGCCTACTATAGGACCTGTTTGGGAGGAAGTACCTTTTTGTTTAACTATGACATCCTTATTATCTAGTGTTAATGATAATGTTTTTATAATAGGGGAGTTAATTAACACTTATTGTTAGATCATATTTAGGTAGTTTCCTCATCTGATAGGTCATACAACAACTCTATATATTATTCAACCTTCTTCACTGTAAGAAATTTAATTTCTGTGATAATATATAATGGTTGAATATATTATATTAATTAGTTAGTTACTTATATATCTTTTGCACAATTATAGGAAACATCAAAATTTTCATGGAAGATTAGGACCACACATATCATAAAAACCCATATGGCAAAGGGAGGGGTTAGGTATATTTTTATACCTATTACCACAAATAATGCACACTTTCACTTGTTGTCTATCGATACAAAGGCAATGACGTTCAATCATTATAACTCCCTTGCATATGATCATAAGGTAGCATCACATTTTGAAGCAGTGGTGAGCTTACAAAACTCATGTTTATGTAAGTATTGCAATAAACATTATATTGCATGATAGAATTTTAATTTTATTCTTATAGGTATCCGAATTTAAAAAATATTCGTTTGAGCAACTTGCTTCTATTCATCCTGGTTTAGAAGATCATCATCCTATTGACAAATGAGTGTCTGTCACAGTTGATTGTCCACAACAAAAAGCTAGGTCAGTAAAAGAGAATCAGTATAATATGAATATGTAAATTCAATTTAAATTTGAAATACTAAATTGCTAATATTATTTGCAGCAATGACTGTAACTTCTTTGTGATGCAATACATAAGATATCTGTTGTATGATCAAAAGATGGACTTCAAACAAGCAGACATGAAAAAAATTTAGAATAGATGTTTCAGTGTCAATTCTGAAGGACAAGTTCTCAATTTTTTCTGACTAAATTAACCATTTTATTGTAATATGAAAACATGGCTAGTGATTGTAAAGCAAATATTGTGTAGTTAAGACCAGCAACTATTGTATATCTGTCTTTGTTACAATCTTAGTAAAGCCCAGCATGGGTGAATGTAATGGAATATTTGTACTATGTATGAGTTTGTAATGTTGATAATCGATTAACCTCAGATTGTTATGAATGAAATGTGAAATTTATACTGAAATTCTCACAGGATTCAATTTACCTTCAAGCCACAGAATACACCTTGTCATTGGCAAGGTGGTGGTGATTTTAGTATAACAGCACCACAGTGGTGGTGTTTTGACGATACGAGCACCAGTGTTCGTGGCACTTGGCACACAACCGTAACTTCTTGATTTCACCAACAAAAACATTACCTCACAGCATCTCTACGGATCCCACGAGCAGAGCCTCAGCCTCTTGACAAATTTTCAGAAATCCCAATCACCTAGGGCTTCGATGCTGGAAAACAGCACCAAACTGGTGCTGGTCTTGCCGATACCAGCACCAGTCTCACTATATCTTGGCACGCAACCAGTACTTCTTGCAGGGGACTCAGATCGGACCCATTCAGAGTCTTGTGGATTCACATGCCTCTTGTAAGTCCAAATGTGGCTTCATTTAAAATTCATTTGACCTTCCCAGCATAGATGCAAACCATCCCATTGAGTTTTCCACATAGTGGTGTTGTTCTTCCCATACCAGCACCAACGTGGTGCTATTCTTTCCAGACCAGCACCACACTGGTGCTGCTCTTCCTAAACTAGCATCACTGTCCGTGTCAATTGACACGCGACCATAGCTTCTTGTGGAAGTTTCAGAACCATGATTGGAGGTCATATCTACCTTCTAGACACTCTCATATTCCTTCCCATGCCAATATTTCAGAATTCCAAGCCACCTAGGTCCATTAATGAGTTTCGGTCAAAACCCATTGAATGACCTAGAGAGCTCTGATAGGACTCATTCCAAGTCCTGTGGGTTAAAATGGGTCAGGAGAGTCCAAATGTGCCATCCTTTACTGCTTTTAGACCTTGCCAGCAATGATCCAAAGGAGTCCAAGCCTGTGTGTACAAAGTGGTGTTGGTTTAGGAATACCAGCACCAACGTGGTGTTGTTCTTTCCAGACCAGCACCACGCTGGTGTTGCTCTTCCTAGACCAGCACCACGCTGGTGCTGCTCTTGTGCCAAACCAGCACCACGATCCGTGACAATTGGCATGCGGCCATAACTTCTTATGGGAGTCTCAGAACCATGCATGGAGGTTATATCTATCTTCTAGACACTCTCATATTCCTTTCCATGCCAATATTTCATAAATCAAAGCCCTCTAGGTCCATCAATGGGTTTCGATGAAAACCCATTGTTTGACCTGGAGAGCTCTGATCGGACCCATTCCAAGTCATGTGGGTTAATATGGGCCAGGAGAGTCCAAATACAGCCTCATGTACTACTTATAGACCTTACCAGCAATGATCCAAAAGAGTCCAAGCCTGTATGTACAGAGTGGTGATGGTTTAGGAAGAGCAGCACCAACGTGGTGTTGTTCTTTCCAGACCAGCACCACGCTGGTACTGCTCATTTTAAACCAATACCATGCTAGTGTTGCTCTTTCTAAACTAGCACCACGGTCTGTGTCAATTGACACGGGCCGATAACTTCTTGTGGGAGTTTTAGAACCATGCTTGGAGGGCATATCTATCTTATAGACACTCTCATCTTCCTAACGATGGCAACATCTTAGAATTCCAAGCCCCCTAGGTTCATCAATGGGTTTCGGTCAAAACCCTAAGCTGGGCCTAGAGGACTCAGATCGGACCTGTTACACTGCCTTTAGATTCACATGCCTCTTATAAGTCCAAATGTGGGCTAATTTAAAATTTTGTTTTCTATTTCCCAACATTGCTCCAAACTATTTGGAGTTATTTTTCGTATACTGGTATTGGTCTTAAATGACCAGCACCAGATTCTGTTAACTTAATATAACCCGATTCAAACTCGACCTGTTATTTTTAAATCCCCCGTTTCAACCATTATCATCCAACATGTTCTTGCAGCGCCCGACACTATCCTAGATTTGGCGAACTTCGTCTCAAGTGTCTCCTTCAACCTGTACGTTACTTTATTTCGATTTCAACGATGCTCGATCGTAGGTTTTGTAATAGTGGTTATAGGGTTTATGACGATATGAACATAGGGTTTAGTAGTCATTAGTTATTTATGGTTTCGTAGGTCGAGATGTCTTCTGATTCATCTAGTGAGGATGTTGCTCACACCAGCAGCCTAATGAGAGGCCGAATGAAGAGAATGAATTGGAAAAGCAACCTTTACCAATTCAAAAAGTTTATTACATCTGTGCCCCCAAGTACTGAACAAGCCGAGCTGATCCGCAGAACCCCTTTTGTTTGGCTTTTGGACATCCTTAGCAATCCATATATTAGATGTCTTGTTCAAAATATGTTTGATAATTGGGATGCTAAGCAAAATACCTTCATTTTCCATGGAAAATAACTGAAATTCAAAAGGACCGATGTTGCCATCATTCTTGGCTTACCAGACCAAGGAGAACAAGTACCATTAAGGTCAAATGATGTCTCTAGCCTACTATATTTACATCATTTCAAGGATAAAGGATGTACATGCAAGGAGTTGGAGAAACTTATTTTTAGTTCACGATCGACAAAAAATCCAGGATCTGACAAGTGCTTTTGTCAGCTATATATTTTATATTTTTTTATATGTGTTTTATTTTTCACAACTAGCAGCATCCCTAGGTTGTCTGTGCTATCACTAATAGACTGCCTAGAAGATTTTGATAACCTAGGCAGGTATAACTGGTGTCAGGCGATCTACAGTTACATGGCTCCCCAGAAAGAGTCAATTGAGTTGGAAGTAACGTAGGTCTATGTAATATCGTTACAAAAACTGGTTGGTGTCATTTGAGTGATGTTGTGGTCTATGTAATATCATTGACAAAATTCAAATTGTATATTTGTATTAAAAAAATTGTGTGATATGATATTGTTGTTACGATATAGTGTTCGCATGATGTTGATTTTTGTATCAAATTTTAAGTGTGTATTTGTTAAATCACGTTGTAGCATTTACGAGCCCGTAGCGGCTACAACGTGAAGTCTATGTTGTAGCAGCTATGGGCCCGTAGCTACTATAACGTGGTAGCATTTTGTAATAAATCACGTTGTAGTAGCTACGAGCCCGTAGCTACTACAACGTGAAATCTATGTTGTAGCAGCTACGGGCCCATAGCTGCTACAACGTGGTAGGATCTTTTTATTAAATCACATTGTAGCAACTATGAGCTCGTAGCTGCTACAACGTGAAGTCTATGTTATAGCATCTACGGGCTCATAGATGCTACAACGTGATAGCATATTTTTGTTAAATCACGTTGTAGTAGTTACTAGCCCGTACCTTGTATAACGTGAAGTCTGTGTTGTAGCAGTTACGGCTCCGTAACTGCTACAACATGGTAGCATTTTTTTGTTAAATGATGTTGTAGCAGCTACGAGCCCATAGCTACTACAATGTGAAGTCTGTGTTTTAACAGCTATGGGCTCGTAGCTGCTACAACGTGGTAGTATTTTTTTGTTAAATCACGTTGTAGCAACTACGAGCCCATAGCTGCTACAACTTGAATTATGTGTTGTAGCAACTATGGGCCCGTAGCTGCTACAACATGATAGCATTTTTTATATTAAATGATGTTGTAGCAGCTACGAGCCCGTAGCTACTACAATGTGAAGTCTGTGTTGTAATAGCTACGGGCCTGTAACTGCTACAATGTGGTAGCATTTTTTTGTTAAATCATGTTGTAGCAGCTACGCGCCCTTAGCTGATATCATATTGTCTTGATTAATTAAATTTTACCAACTCCTCCATGTGCGTTTAATCAGCTATAAATCTGGAAATGATATTTCAACTCCCTGGATTAAATTTCACCAACTCCTCCCTTGCATTATAAAGATGACATCCAACACCCTTTACCCTTAAATTTCCTAAACCTATAATTTTAGATCATGGCTTCTCCTTCGCAAATCATGGCGTGTTTGGCTACCAAGAAACCAACACCTTCTCCTGGACATGTGATACTGGTCGATGATTCGACATCTTACTCATCTATAGGATCTTGGGAAGACTCTTCACCCTCGCTCCCTTCTAAACCAACGGAAACCTTGCAGCAAAAGCAGAATAAAGCGGTGATCCAGATGAAGGGAGCCCTTCAAACACTGGTGGAGATCCAGGCAGCTATGAAAGCGGCCATTGATCTACTGGAAAAGATGGATTGCTAGGGGCTCGCTTTAGAAGTCCGTAGGCGGATCATTTTA
The DNA here is from genome assembly GCA_038050645.1 of Hedychium gardnerianum. Taxonomy (NCBI): domain Eukaryota; kingdom Viridiplantae; phylum Streptophyta; class Magnoliopsida; order Zingiberales; family Zingiberaceae; genus Hedychium; species Hedychium gardnerianum. Next base: position 2,591,482 of record JBBUKS010000059.1, on the reverse strand, counting down.
TAGCTCTTCCTTTTGTCTATTTGATGTTCCTTTTGTTTTGTTAGTGTCTTATAACGACTATCTTTCTCATTTTTGTTTTATCTGAGAGATATTCTAAGGCAATCACCTTATGGTTTGTACATATTTATTAGATAAATAAATATTCACTATTTGAGTGTACATATTTTGTGTATATGATTAGATCTTAAACTCACTTACTGAATATTTGCAATACGATTCATAGCATGAGAGAGCTTATGATTGAATCACAACTAGTGAGCATCTGTACATGTGTAATTATGAATGTATTAAAAAAATTCCTAGTCGACGAATTGATGTATTCAGACATCATCAATTATGTGAGACTAGCACGGGTTATACTCCTTGGTCTAATCAAGTAGTTGTTCCTCACTAGCTGGAGACATTGAGATATTGTGAGTTAAATATAGATGCTAGTTATGGTAACTAGTTCATCGGAGTGATATGCAGTAAGACTTCATATGATTCTCTACACACACACACACACACACACACACATATATATATATATCAATGAAACTCTTATTGTAGCTCAAATGCAAGTTTCCTTTGACTTGAGGTATTCAAGTCATCTTGATCATGGAGATTTATACTTTGACATCCTAAGCAAGCATCTCCTTGGAGGTGTGAGCCCGAGATGATTGGATATAAGTCAAAGTGTCCGAAGGTGTTTGGATAGCTCATGGAGGATTCACCGCTCCTTGCAAGGAGATATATATTTTATGATCGCTTGTCAGGATTGTTACTCAAAATCTTTGGCCAAAGCATTGCGTGTTAAGAGTATTGTACTATTGGACACATGTATGAGTAATTTGAATCCACGAGATGAGTAAGTATTACTTGGGCTAGGTGTGACGTAGTCAGCCTAGTGGGAATAGACACATAGACCATGTCCTAAACCAAGTGGGTATAAGATGAGTGAAAGGAACAAGATATGATTCACTGTAGCTACTAAAAGATTTCAGAAGATGTTCTGGGATCAACCGTTGATTTTTTGGCTAATTGGGGATCATGATTTACTACTAGGCACCACTCATGACCGATCCATGATTAATGATTAATTATGGCCGATCAAGATAAATCAGAAACCTATTGGGTCACACACACTACGAGTTTATCCGAAAGACTTAAAATGAGTTTGAAAATTGAATTCTCAGATTGAGAGAGACTAGGTCTGTTTGGACCAGACGAAGGGTAAAAATGAAAATAAGAGTGACACAATAAAAGTGTGGATGAGCCACGTCTTTAGAAGATGAGTTAGATCATCTTTAGTTTACTTATAAACCAAAATTGATTTAGTTTTTAATTAAAAGAGTTTTGGTTTTGAACCAAACCAAAAGCTTAATGGGTTAAGTTTTGGTTAAGAAAATTGGGTCGGGTTTGGTCTTTCTAATCCAACTCATCTAAGGGATCTATATATATTGATATAGAAGAGAGAAAATATTTGGTTGGTGAGACTTTTTTTTTTTGGAAAAAACCTAAATCCTCTCTCTCTCTTCCCTCTCTTATGCCGCCAACCACCACCCACCAAGGAGAGGTTTTCTCCTTGGTTCGTCGACCCTAGCCCCTATGCCACCATCACCCTCCGGCCAACAAACCCCCCACCTGTCAGGAGGTTTCCGGAGGTGTACCCTTCGACCGTTGGAGTGTCGCCGAACAAACAAAGGTCGGGCGGACATATTCTGTCGGCTTGCCATTCAGCTCCTTCCCGACATTCTTTCTCCCCATTTTCGGCGAGCAAACATTGCTACCAAATACCCGACATCTAGGATTACTTGTTATCTCTTCGTCAACAAAACTTGGATGCCAGAAAGCTTCGGGAAGACCTGTTCACAGTGGGTTTTCTGAGCGGACAGTGGGCTATTTTTTCGATTGTTCTCTCGTGTTGGTGTCGTTTGGTTGCGTACACTACCGAACACCAAACCTCATCTTTGTATGCAAGGCTAGTACCTTTCGCGAGGACGAAACTCATGACTTCAGAAGTCATCTTGAAGATCTCTTGGCGTGGATAGGAATAGAGGCAAAGCTTCGAGAGTGTCGCTTGGTTGATACCATTTCCTCTCTGAATCATTCGTCAGATATATCTAGCATAAATTTACTTTTCATAAAATTTTAATATGCGATCATGTATAACATGTTGTATCCTTGCATGCGTGTAGTGTGTGTGATGTAATAAATTAGTTTATTATATTATTTTTATTTTTCACTACGTATATTTATGAAACGTGTTTTAGCACGTATCCGCGTCAGGCTCCCCCTACACAATACACGACTCAATGAACGATGATACATATTCACCGCCTCAGTAACTTCTAACCACCTTAATTTTCTTACTAAGTTGGTTTTCAACCACATTCTTATAGAGAATGAATTTCTCTATAATTTGATTCTTACTTTTGAGAAGATACACAAAATAATATTTTGTATTATTATCAACAAAAGTGATGAAGTACTTATTTCCACCACATGTTGGCGTACCTTTTAGGTCGCATACGTTGGTGTGGATTAGGCCGGGTGGTTCGTTGTTTCTTTCAATATGTTGAAAGGATGACTTTGTCATTTTTGCTTCGACACATGTCTTACACTTGTGTTCCCTTTCATGATAGAGTGTAGGTACGTTTAGCATGTTTATTAATCTACCTAACACATCGTAGTGAACATGTCCTAGTCTACCATACCACAAACATGAAGACTCAAGCATATAAGTGAAAGAGTTTTTAATTTTATTTATCTTAAGACTAATGATCATTATATTGAGCTTGAAAGCCCATCAGATACATAACTTTTTTCCACAAATATTCCCTTCTTAGACAATACAATTTTGTTCAATTCAAAAATAATTCGAAAGTCATGCTTGCTTAATAGTGATTCGGACACTAGATTCTTTCGAATCTTCGGAACTATAATACATTGTTCAAAGTGAAGCCCTTGCCCGAGGTCATCTTCAGCACCATTTTTTCTTGGCCCACGATGTCTGAGGTTGCTAAGTTCCCCATGAACAGATTGTCCCCATCTTTGACTTTTTCAAAGTTGTGGAGCATCTCCTTGTTGCAGCAGATATGTCTGGTGGCTCTAGTATTGATCTACTATTATCGCGGGTTTGAACCTATCAGATCCAGTTCAGAGACCACGGTGCAGAGGTCATCCATTTCTGGTCCCTCGTTCAGGTTGACCTCCTGCTTTTTATTCGACTTTTTGCACTCCGAAGATTTGTGACCAATCCGGTCACAGTTGAAGCACTTTTCAGAAAAAAAAATTCTTGTTGATGCCTCCTCTGGTCACAGTTTGGAAGACTTGAGTTTTTTCATTTCGAGTTTTGACCGTGCTTGACCACATTGGCTTTCACAGAGTCTGAGAGAACAACTTTCCCTCGGAACTCTTGTTGTCTTTCTCAATGTAAAGTCTAATAATGAGTTCTTCCACATTCATCTCCTTCTTCTTGTACTTCAAGTAGTTTTTGAAGTCCTTTCAGTCGGGAGGCAACTTCTCAATGATTGCTGTCATATAGAAGGTTTCACTCAAAAACTATACCTTTCGAGTGAATCTCATGCAAAATCACCTAAAGATCCTGCACTTGGCTGATCACCATTTTGGAGTCAACCATCTTGTAGTCTAGGAATCAGCACATAATGAATTTCTTGGCCCATGCATCCTCCATCTTGTACTTCTTGTCGAGGGACTCCCACAACTCCTTAGCCGTTCTCTTCATGCTATACACAGCGTATAACGAGTCAGCAAGACTGTTGAGGATATAATTTCGGCAAAGGTATTTATAATAAGTCCATGCCTTTACTGTTGGGTAGCCCGATGTGGTGTGTACTTAACATGTTTCGCAAAACATGCACAGCGGAAGACATTGAACAATAATAATAAAAAATTATTATTATTATATCACACACACCACACGTATACAAGGATACATCTCATGCAGACATGATCAATAAAATAAATTTTTTAAGAATAACATTTACTCTGGGTATACCTTACGGATAATGCGTAAAAGAAAGGGCATCAACTAGAGCGATATTATCGAACCTCGCCTCTATTCGTATCCACGCCGAGCTCTTCAAGACAACTCCTTAAGCAACAAGTCTCGCTTCTGATTGATACTAGCCAAGTGCGGAGGATATGTGATCCAAGAGAAGGAAACACAAAGGAAGAAGACTCTTCTTCCTTGTGATTTTCAGCAACAAAAAGGGAAAAACCCCTTTTAGGGTGTGGTCGGCCAAAGAGAGGAGGAGAGGGAGGAGAAAGAAAATAATACAATTCAATTATTGTCTCTATACTTCTCCAAGTATAT
>JBBUKS010000059.1:2550318-2560381 GCA_038050645.1 Hedychium gardnerianum | reverse complement strand
ACCTCTTTAACCAAAACTTACTCAAATATCCCCTAATCGATAATCACCAATTAACCAATCAGATATCAATCAAGGATCAAATCAATTGGAATTAACCCTAATCACCCTTACCCTACTGATGGTGGGCTACCGATGGTGGGGAGATGGATGAAGCAGAGGCAGCCGGAGCAACAACAATAGTTCCGACAGTGACAGAAGCAAGACAGTGAAGGATATGATCTAAAGGAAAGGGGAATGTCGTTGTGGTGATGACTGCTGACACTGCTAGGACTGGTCGGAACCGATCTGGTGGCAGCAAATCTAGATGGAGAGTTGGCCGGAATAGTAGTGGCATATGCACGACAGTGGGAGGGTGATGTGGTGATGGCTATCGTCTCCATTAGGGACTGTCGGAATCGAATCTGGCCAGAACAGATCTGAGGTAAGGCAACAGTGGTGGTCGACGGTTGCAGCTGGTAGTGTCGACCGAAGCAGATTCTAGCCAGCCACCCTAGACTTGGCCGAGGGGGTCAAATCTGACCAAGATGGGCCAATTTGGCCGGAGGGCCAGATCTAAAGTGGTAGAATCAACTAACCTAGCCTGACAGTGTGGCCTTGAATGCGATCACGGCTGACCGATGCCGACCCTAGACTGCGATGGTAGCCAGAGCAGAGGTGTAACGGTGGAGGTCGGAAGAAGAGGAGCTCGGGAGGGGAAGGAGGATCGGGGCCTAGCCGTGGGCTATGGCTTGCGACAGGCCAGCCTGATAATGGCGTCGGCGATGATGGGCAACGTTGGATCAAGAAGAGAAGAAGAAGAGGGGTAGGCGGTGGAGAGAATCGGGGAAGAGGAAAGGAATCAAGAGATGAATGAAATAAACTAGATCTAATATATTTATACTTAGGCTAATAATTCCAACCTTAGGTTAATGAATCCAATTAACTCCCAGCTTAATTGATATTCCAAATAGGCCCCTTTAAAGCCTAATAAATTGATCTCCTTAAACGATGTCAAATAAACTCGATTTAAATCCTGAAAAAATCCTAAAAATTCTCATAAAATTTTATAGGGTTATTCCTCCAATAACATTTATTATTTTAATTTTTGTCATATTTAGCATAGTCACACTAAATTATCTCTCACTACAAGATTGTTGAATGTCAAGGAAGAGCATAATGTGTCTGAAGATTGTTTTAATGATTTTATTCAAGTTATTGGAAAGATATTTCCGCGTGAGCACATAATTCCCAATGATTTTTATAGTATGAAAAAACTTATGAAAGAATTGATATTTGTAGAGATGGTTGTATGCTATATTGGGGAGATGACGAAGATGCAGATGTTTGTAAATTTTGTAATCAAGCTAGGTACAAGAGCACTAGAAGGAGTTAACAACGACGTAAATCATACAGTCAGTTATTTTATTTGCATTTAACTCCTAGGTTAAAAAGGCTTTATGCATCAAAGGTCACTACTGAATACATGACTTGACATGCAAATCATCAAACAAGAGAGGGGCTAATGTGTCATCCATCAGATGCAGAGGCATGGAAAATTTTTGATAAAACATATCTTGAATTTGCGAATGAGACTCGAAACATTAGGTTAGGTCTCTGTGCTGATGGATTTGCTCCATTTGGAAAATCAGGAAGAAATTATTCTTGTTGGCTAGTTATCTTAACTTCGTATAATCTCTCACCCGGGATGTGCATAAAAACATCCTATATGTTTTTAACATTGGTTCTGCCTGACCCGCAAAATCGAAGAAGTTAATAGATGTTTATATGCAACCACTAATTGTAGAGCTAAAACAATTATAGAATGAAGGTTTTCCTACATACAATATTCACACTAATCAGGTGTTTATAATGAAGGTTGCTCTTCTTTGGACCATAAATGAATTTTCGAATTATGGTATGCTATCAGATTGAAGTACCGCTGTGATATTAGGATGTCCAATATGTATGGAGAGATCAAAATCAATTAGATTGAAACATGAAAAGAAGCTGAGTTATTTTGATTGTCATAGATACTTTTTACCACCAAATCATAATTTCAAAAGGAATAAAGAAGAATTCACTAAGAATATAATTGAAAGAACACCCTCTCCATTGAGATTAATAAGTGAACATATTTGGTACAGAATGCTTAGCTTTTCATCTGTTATTGAAGAGTCATATGGTAGAATATATGAATATGAAAGTACACATAAATGGACTAAACAAAGTATATTTTAGAATTTACCATATTAGAAGAGTCATTTGATTCATCATAATTTCGATGTAATGCAAATAGAGAAGAATATTTTTAATAATATGATAAATACAGTGATGAATATCACCGAAAAAATGAAAGATAATCTGAATGCAAGAAAAGATATACGACTCCTTTGTAAATGACCCACTCTTGATGTCAATGAAAATTGTAGGGGACCAAAGTCAAAAACAGTTTATACATTGAATAAGGATCAAAGACGGGTTATTTATAAATGGTTGAAATCATTAAGATTTCTTGATAATTATGTCTCTAATCTTGGAAGATGTGTTGATTTAAAGGAATACAAATTGATTGATTCAAACTTTTAAGGAACTCTTACCGCATTTTGTATGAGTGTCTTTACGGAGTTAAGCATTTTCTTTCATGATATTTGCTTAATAGTTTTGAGACAATCACACATAGAGACGTTAGAGAGAGACATTCCAATCATTTTGTGTAATTTAGAAAAGGATATTTTCACCATCATTTTTTGATTTCATGGAATATCTTTTGGTTCACTTGTCATATGAGACTAAAGTTGGAGGTCATGTACATTTCTGATGGATATATCAATTTGTAAGGTAAAATTTGTTATTAATGCATGTAAATTGACTAATTTGATTATATATTATTCTCTAATACAATTTATTTTATTACAATTAGATTACTATATTATTTAAAGAAAAAAGTAAAAAATAAGGCACGCGTTGAAGCCTCTATTGTTAATGCATACATTGTGGAGGAAGTAATAACTTTTGCATCATATTATTTTGAGTCTCACGTTCATAGCAAAAGTCGAAAATCAGAAAGAATTTATGAGGGTCTGTTGATCCCAATTTGAAATCATTCTCCATTTTTAACTATCTTGGTCGACCAAGTGGACCATGTAAGCGTAGATACTTAATTGGTCAAGAATGGTGGGCAGCCCACACATATATTTTACTGAATTATCCAGAAGTAAAATCATATTTCAAGTTAGTATCTATATCTAATTTTTTTATTTCTTATGTCATAAATTATTTGTGTTATAATTTATTTTGTTTTATACTAGGATTTTTTAAAACTTATATTCTGAAATGTCGACACATGAGTTTGATCACTTTTGCGATGAAGAATTTGCACCATGGTTCAAAAGATATGTAAGTAGACAATAAATTAATTATACACATATGATCTTGACTTATAATTGCATATTTATTTGACATTAATTAGGTCCATGATAATCAAGCTCAAGTTGAGCAAGAATTATTAATCCATATGTCATGGGGTCCAAAATCAATGGTACGCACTTAGCTAACATATTTCATAAACGGATATAATTATCATACTCAATAATATAGAATGGGGAAGACTATAATGAATAGTGGAGTTTGTGTTTAGTCATCTAATGATGGAAGTGCAAGCAATGATTTTTATGATTTATTGGATAAAATCATAGAAGTAGAATACCTTGACCCAGAAATGCAAGTTATTTTATTTATGTGCCGATGGTTTGACCCTATCAAAGGGATGAAGGTGCATCCACAATATAATTTGATTGAAATAAATCATAAGAAATTATATAAGAGATATGAACCATTTATGTTGGCACAACAAGTGATTCAAGTATTCCATGCTTCATATCCGAGTTTGAAACACGAAAAAATTGATTGGTGGACTATTTGTAAAACGAAAGCACGAAAAAAAATTTGAGGAACGTTGGAAAGACACTACATTCAACAAGAGAAAGTTGCGAATATATTTTAGACCGAGGAATATAATATTCCAACGTTACGAGATCCCAGCGGAGTAGTGATAGATGTGGATGCAAGTGAAATTCATGATAATAATGACGAGGAATCAAATGATGATGATGAAGAGCAAGATGATGAGGATGAGCATGACAATGAAAACTTTGATTTTCGATGATGTATAAATTTTATTATCTGAATATAACAAATATATATATATATATATTCAAATATGGTAATGTTATTTTATGAGTAAATCTAATTTTAATCTACAAATTAAATAATCACGTAACTTAATTAGTTGTCTATTTATTGACTCATTCTTAAATTTATATATTTTATCTGTTAATGCACTGTGTTTTTTCTATAGGTCAAAGTGACAGTGTTGTGTCTTATTTACCACGCTCTTTGATCTGATATTAAAGATGATAAGTTTTTCATGTTTTGCATTTAATTTTTATTTGTATTTATACTAACAATTATGGTTGATAGTTTTGACGTGGTGGGCATAGACGGAATACACGTGGAGAGCAGTTTGCTTCAGCACCTAGCTTACCTTCGACCCCCCTTTAGTTACAGGAGCTTCACTAGTACCTTCGGTCTCCCCTTCAGTTGTAGCAACTTCACTGTAGTACATTTGTCAGTCCCTTCGTCCTGACAATCTATTGCTCAGAGAGAAGATAATCGAGAATCAATAGCTCCTTATGGAGATTCGTAAGTACTAAAGTTTAAAATTTTGCATGTATTGTTTGTTTGTGTTTATAAAATTATTTAATTTTTCAACTAACTTATTTATTTAATATTGTTTGTTTGTAACTTTAGGATAGATTTAGTAATTCTATATATGTTATTCATGAGATAAATAAAATAGTGAATAACCATTGGGGAGGAGCTTCGATGACATATACAAGCACTAATGAAGAAACAAAACAGCTCTGGTGGAATGAGTTCAAGGTTAGTTATCCCAATAATTAAGTTTATATATGAAATTAAAGTTAATCTAATCATTATTTTTTCCATTACAGTGGGTATTCACTTGGGACCCAATTGAAGAATTAGAAATTAAGAGATTTTTTTTAAAAAAAATGTGGTGATCACATCCGCCAGGTACTAAATCATGCGAAAACAAGGGGGAAAAGTCTAATTGCATCATCGAGGAGAATTGGAGTAACATTCGCCAATTTTGAAAATTTGAGGATAGCAGACGAAGGAGTCAACAAAATAAATCAAATCAAGTTTTTAATTCTGGAGAATCGTCTGCGACTTATGCAGGAGACTCGATAAATATAGATGAACATAGAGCAAGATTAGTAATGTTCTTCAAATTCTAATTTTTAAATATATTTCACACTATTTCATTATTTCTAACCTTATTTTTTTAGACTAAGAAAATGAGGAGTGAGCCATTATTCGTAGATACTTTCACCTGGACATTTCAAAAAAAGGATAAGTCGTGGAGTGGGAAGAGGCCCAAAGCAATAAAGGTTTCTAATTTCAAAACTTTCAATTCTTTATGCTCATCCTTATTCCTTTCTTTAAAGATTGGTTTATAGTGATATATTTTATTATAAATATATAATGTTATTGTAAATTTATTTTAATTCTTCTCATGATAATACGGGAGAAATATGATGAGCTAGCATAGAAATGTTTAGGTGCTAATGATGAAAATGACGGATCTGAGCCCTCTGTTGGTAATGATACAAGTCTATGGATTGAGGCTACTGGTGGATCGAAAGGAGAAAGAATAGTTGGCATGAGTTCTTTAAGAAGAAATTATAGAGTCCCTGAACCCCACCAATAGTAAGGACTGAAATAAATGCATTAAATCAACAAGTTAGCCATTTAAAGGACTTATTAGTGCAAAGGGATAATTTAATTTAAGAGGTCCACACTATCTAGAGGCAAAGGGATGAAGAAATAAACGATTTTCATCAACAACGAAAGTTAATCATGCAACATCTTCAATTAGCCTCTGCTCCTCCCGCTACTCCTCCTGATGATGCGACTGATGATGATGGTGGTGGTGGTGGTGATGGTTCTACTTGATTGTGTGTGGATGTTATTTTATGATCATTTATTTTATTTTTGAATATTATTTATTTATAAATGAAATTGTTTTTTTTCCTTTCGTATTTTATTATTGATTAGTTTGTTAATTTATTTGAAATAGGGTTGGTGAAACAAAGAAAGATGGTGAAAATTGGAAATAAATGTCATCGGAAGAAGTAAGTGTTTAATTACATCTTAAGGTCCCTCAATTTCCTCTACATTCTTTCTCAATCTTCATTTCATAATTGTATTACAAATCATTTTAGCATCTAGTAAACTATGACTTGATTAAGTCGATTGATACTTGATATTGTCAATTTGAATATATAATTAGTCGACTAAAATAGCAAAACTAGACCACTCTAAGATTGAGATTTCAAATGATATTTTTCAATTTCTTCTTGATGATTAGATTATTTCATATCAATTATAGTATCAGCATGGGGTTATTTTCATCACTTACAACATGTTAAATTATAATTTTGACACAACACTAAGTTTTTGAAACCAAGAGATTCTAAGAATATAATTTGGTTGTTTGATAATATTTAGAAATATCTTATGATCCTAGGATATTTATCATACATGTATATGTATTCCCATGTTTTGATTGACTATTTCATGCTTAATTTTTAAATAAAATTGAGAATTTATGATAATATTGTTTGAAATGAATAATTACATGCTTAGCTAATATATGTTTCATCACCATGTTTATCATAGTTAATAATTATATTTGTTTGTTTGGAAAGGAAGTATGAAAGAAGGAGAAGGAAGTGACTATCGAGGAAGAAGAGGGTGATTTGATCTCTTTTTGTATTCCTCTATCTATCCTTTTGAGATAGTTTGTTTATGGGATATGTTTTGATTTGTTAAATTGGAAGAATGTTGAACCTGAATTTGTTATGGATATGATGATGTGTTTGTATGTGAGTTGGAATTTTTCATTTGTTGTGTATGTTGTATGTGTTGGTGTTGGTTTTGTATCTGTTATGTATTTGATGATTTGAACAGGTGTTTGATTGTATGTATATAAATGATATGATGGAAGAAATGGGGAGGTTTTGTTGAAAAAATTTGAGGCTTGCGATGAATTTTGTGACGAAAACTTTTTGTCGCAAAGTTACCGTAAATCTATTATAAATTTGCGACGAAAATAATTTTCATCGCAGATTTACGATGAATGTAATTTTCATCGCATATCTATGACGAATTTGATTTTCGTCATAGATTTCACACTAATTTATTATGAATTTTTTTTGTCACAAAATTTTATGACGAAAAAAATTTTGTTGCAAAATTCGCCATGAAAAACTTTTGCGACAATTTTTTAAAAATTCATCGTAAATTTGATATTTTTTTTGTGGTGTAGTCTTGTCAAAAATTGAATAGGATTTCATTTGTGTATATATTGTAATAATTATAAATCATAGTTGTTATACGTTTCAACAGTTATGATTCTTAGCTGGTATAATATGATGCTAATTCAAATGTTTACCTAAAAAGTAATTTGGTTGTCATGCATTCTATAGATAGATTAAAGAGGGATAATTCAAGTGACAAAAATTGGATGGGGGTATTATTTTGATAATAAAAAAAGGAGCCAATAAAATGGTGTATTCATAGTTTTGATTTTATAATATGTTGAAAATTATTAATGTTTAAAGAAAAATGGCAATTATAAAAAAAATCAAGTAGATTTGATTCACAAACCAATAATGCCAAATGAATAAAGTTTAATTTAAATAAATTTCTAATTTCAGGATATAAAATTCGTTACTATAGGCTAGGATGAAAATTTCTCTAAATCCAATAGAGGATTTGATATCTTACTTGAATAAAAGAGAATAAAGAGAGATTTTTTAAAACCTAATTAAATAATCAAATAATTAGGTATGAATAATCAAGTAATCGAGTATAAAAGTGGATATAGTAGAATCATATATATATCCGATCCGAATACCTAATTGAATTATATATATAGAGAGAGTAATATTATCTTGCTCACCTCCCGTGCGTACTTCTGTATGCATCTAATTTTTTTTTTTGGTTTGAACATTATAACTCAACCTCTAAACCCTAAAGAAAAAATCTAATTGGCTTAACCCCAGAGCTAAAAAAAAAAAAAAAAAACTGCGCACGACGAGGTGTGCACCTCTCAATGCCCAGGATAACAGTATGTATTTGATTGATGTACATGTGCGACACTCACGTAATGTGTGTTTGGTTTTTTTATTTTTTTTATTTTTTTAAACTCCCAATTGTGACAATAAGATTTTTCCTAAAGAGTTTAGGGGTTGCGTTATAGTATTAAGTAAGGAAAAAATTTCATATCAATTTTTTTTTTTGTGTGTGCATGAGGTGTGCAAGATAAGATATGTAGAATATCAAAACTCTCTATATATATATATATTAAAGAATATTTTTTCTCAAAATTCACTAATTATTATTTGTTAATGTTTAATATATTTTTATTGAATATAATTAAATTAGTAGTATAGATATTTAATCTGTTTTTGTTGAATTATATATTTTTTAATATAATATTAATTCTAATATATTTTTATTAAATGAAATGAAAAAAACTATTAGTATAAAGAATATCTGATCCTCCGATGAGTATGAGTATGAATATTCGATCCTCCGATAGATATGAAAATGAGATAAAAATTAAAAACCCGATAGAAATGGAGATGAGATAGTATAATAAATAAGGATGAAGATAAAAAAAAATTATAAAATTCGATCCAAATCTGACTCATTACCATTCCTAATTATTACATTCGGGTTGATATAACTAAAAGAGATAATTTGAAATTTTAATCATTTGATATTTAATTTAAATTTGTTTGATTTTTTTTTGAACCAAACCATATGCATTCATTAAAGAGAACATCGTGTCCTTAGATATAATTTGACATAACCAACTAGGATAAGAACCTTCTCGCCATTCAAATGACGAGGAAGAAAGGAAACTTTCTGGGCCAAAAAATGAGTCACATTATTAGCTGACCTTCTCATATGAGCATGGGAGATAAAATTCGGAGTAGTAAGCAAAGATTTAATTTTCATAGCTAGCGCACCATCAGGACCTAGATCCCCTATAGGTTGTGTTATTGCTTGAACCGTCTGTAGGAAGTCCAAATAGATACAAACATTTTGAATACCCAACTGAGCACAAAAGTTCATTCCATAGAGAATCACTAACAACTCCGCACCCTTCACCGACCCCGAGTCCCAAATAGCTTCCGCCTTAGCACCCAAAACCTATTCATGCGAATCTCGAACAATTGCTCTAACACTAAAAAGGTTCCTAACCTCATCATAGCCTGCATCCACATCCAGCCGACCTTGGTTAGGATCCGAAGGTTTCCAAACCCGTTCTGAGTTTACCTTCATCAAAGGGTATAGTACCTCTTGTTGGGGAGCTCGACACAGATGCGTACTTTAGACATTTCACAAAACGTGCGCAGCAAAAATAAAAATATAGTAATTTCTAATTATTACAACACGCATCCACGCATGCAAGATACAACACATGCGAACATAACTGCGTAATTAAAATTTTATGAAAAAATAAATTAACCATTAATCTAGTTATACCTGCGAGTTCGTATTCGAACTTTGTAAAAAGCATTTGCTAGCTTTACAAGGTAAGCCTCTTCCAAAATCAATCGAGCGACGTTATCCAACCTCGCCTCTATTCATATCCACGCCGAGTATCTTCAAGATGACTTATCTAAGTCTGAGTCGTGTCTCCTCTTTGGTACTTGTCAAAATGGGGCGATAAAACGATCTGAGAGAGGGATCTTGCTCGACTTGATATCTGGCGGCTCAAAGCACAACCCAGCGGCACCAAATGAGATGGCGGCGACGAATCAGTGTCAGCGCCGAACAGTCGGTGGCGGTGACGAATCAGTATCGACACTGAACAGTCAATGGGGTGAGAGGAGAGGGAGAAAAAGAATAGAAGAGATTTTCTAATCAAATTAGGTTATCAAATTCTCATTAGATTAATTCTCTCCCTATGGGAGAGTATTTATAA
>JBBUKS010000059.1:2536386-2550218 GCA_038050645.1 Hedychium gardnerianum | reverse complement strand
GAAATCACTTACTTGAGAATCTTTGGTTTGGGGTTCAGCTCCTCTCCATAGGGAAGGATTCTCCCCTTAGGGAGAAACCCTAGAGGTTCCATCTTCATCCTCCTCGACGATCCATCCACATCCGGAGCAAGAAAACATCTCGAAGACAACAACAACGCCTCGATAAGCATTTCTTGTCCTTCTCCTTCTCCATTCTCATATTTGGGATGTAAGAATGCTATTATTCTTGTCTTTGATTTGTATTCCTTTTCCTATGGGGTAATCTCCTCATTTCTAGGGTTAGAGAGGAATTATGATGTGTGATTGATGTATGAATTATGTACATGCCACTTTCCTTATGTTTATGAGATGTTCTTGCTCTATATGTGTTGTGCATTGTACATGTTTGACGAAATATATATGTAAGTAATGCATGTAGATGTAAGGGATTTGCCTCTATGTTAAGGTTGTTACTAGACTGAATAATTGAGAAATCCTTAGTAACAAAGGATACTCATTCAACCGAACATTTATGCCCTTAGTGACAAAGGGCATCGACACTTACCCACTTTCTAGAGTTAAAAGACGTTGACATAGGGACAACCCTTGCTACATAGGAGCAAGTGTGGAGAATAAGGAGATGAATATATTATAAGGACATTATCTAGCATCATAGTGAAATCGAAACCCTATAACCATTCCTCCCAAACCAACTTCCTTCTCTCTCACACTTTCTCTCTCTCTCTCTCTCTCTTGCTCTCTCACATACTCTCTCTTAGCTCTCTTGCATTCAAACCAACTTCCGACCGTCTAGGTAACTTATTTTGTGAAATCACTAGTGCTTAATCAATAGTATGTGTGGATATGATAATCTTTTATATTACTGACGACGTAACCGTGCACTTGCGGTAACATAACATGACATTACAGAGTTAAGCATTTTTCTTCATGATATTTGCTCAATAATTTTGAGACATTCACACATAGAGACGTTAAAGAGAGACATTCTAATCATTTTGTGTAAATTAGAAAGGATATTTCTACCCTAATTTTTTAATTTCATGGAACATCTTTTGGTTCACTTGTCATATGAGGCTAAAGTTGGAGGTCCTATCCATTTTTGATAGATGTATCTATTTGAAAGGTAAAATTTTTATTTTCTATAATTCATTATGAATGTATAAAAATTGACTAATTTTATTATTTATTAATATCTAATATAATTTATTATATTATAATTAGATTTTTATATCATTTGAAGAAAAAAAGTGAAAAATAAGGCACGTGTTAAAGCCTCTATTGTTAATGCATACATTGTAGAGAAAGTAATTACTTTTGCATTATATTATTTTGAGCCTCACATTCAGAGCAAAAAATAGAGACAGTGAAGAAATGATGAGGGTCTTATTGATCTCAATTTGAACTCATTCTTAATTGTTAATTATCATAGTTGACCAAGTGGACCATGTAAGTAGAAATACTTAACTGGTCAAAAATGATAGACAACTCACACATATATTTTACTTAATTGTCTAGAAGTAACGTCATATTTTGAGTTAGTATATTTTTCTTATTTTTTTATTTCTTATGTTGTAAATTTTTTGTGTTATAATTTTTTTTATGATAGGATTTTCCAAAACTTAAATTCTGAAATGTCGACATAAGAGTTTAATCGCTTTTGCGATGAAGAATTTGCACCATGAATGAAATCATATGTAAGTAGATAATCAAAATTTGATTTACACATATCTTGACTTTTAAACATATTTATTTGCCTTTAGGTTCATGATAATCAAACGCACACTGAGCAAGAATTGTTAATCCATCTATCGTGGGATCCAAAATTAAAGGTACGCACTTGGATAGTATATTTCATAAATGAATATAATTTTCATACTCAAAAATATTGAATAGGGAATACTACAATGAATAGTGAAGTTTGTATTCAGTCATCCAATGATGGAGGTGCAAGCAATGATTTTTATGGTTTGCTGGATGAAATTATAGAGGTAGAATAATACCCTGGCTTAGAAATGCGAGTTACTTTATTTATGTGTCGATGGTTTGACACTGTCAGAGGGATGAAGGTGCATCCACGATATAATTTGATTGAAATAAATCATAAGAGATTGTATAATAGATATGAACCATTTGTGGGCACAACAAGCAATTAAAGTATTCTATACTTCATATATCCTAGTTTAAAATGTGACAAAATTGATTGGTGGATTGTTTGTAAAATGAAAGCACAAAAAAAATTGAGGAACGCTGGGAAGACATTGCATATCAATAAGAGAAAGTTATGAATACATTTCAGATCAAGAAATATAATATTCCAATGTACGAGATCCCAGCGGAGTAGTGATAGACGTGGATGCAAGTAAAATTTATGAGAATGACAACGAGGTATCTAATTTTGAGACTGATGATGATGATGACGATGATGAAGAGCCAGATGATGAGGATGAGCATGACAATGAGGATTTTGATTTTCGATGATGTGTAAGTTTTATTATCTAAATATAACAAAAATATAATATTTTATTTTCATATATGGTAATGTTATTTTATGAGTAAATTTAGTTTTAATATGCAAATTAGATAATCACGTAACTCAATTAGTTGTCTATTTACTATCTCATTTTTAAATTTATATATTTTATCTATTAATGCATTGTGTTTTTTTCTATAGGTCATTGGAGGTGACAGCGTTGTGTCTTGTTTAGTACTCTGTCTGATATGATATTAAAAATGGTAAGTTTTTTCATATTATGCATCCAATTTTTATTTACTTTATACTAACAATTATAGTTGATAGTTTCGATGTGGTGTGCATAAACGGACTAGACGTAGAGAGCAGTCTACTTCAGCACCTGGCTTACCTTCGGCCCCCCCTTTAGTTGTAGCAGCTTCACCAGTACCTTCACCAGTCCCTTCGCCTAGACAATCTATTGCTGAGAGGGAAGACAATCGAGAGTCGATAGCCCCTTATAGAGATTTGTAAGTACTAAAGTTTAAAATTTTGTATTTTTTATTTTTTTTATAAAATTATTTAATTTTTCAACTAACTTATTTATTTAACATTGTTTGTTTGTAACTTTATGATATATTTAGCAATTCTATACGTGTTATTCACGAGCTGAATAAAATAGTGAATAACCATTGGGGAGGGGCTTCGAACATATACAAGCACTATAGAAGAAACAAAACAACTCTGGTGGAATGAGTTCAAGGTAAGTTATCCCAATAAGTTTATATATGAAATTAAAGTTAATATAATCATTTGCTTTTTTCCCATTGTAGTGGGTATTCACTTGTGACCCGATTGAATAGTTAGAAATTAATAGAATTTTTAAGAAAAAATATGACGATCACATCCACCACGTACTAAATCATGCAAAAACAAGGGGGGAAAAGCCTAACTGCATCACCGAGGAGAATTGGGGCAACATTCTCCAGTTTTGAAAATATGAGGATAATAGACGAAAGAGCCAACAGAATAAATCAAATCAATCTTATAATTTTGGAGAATCGTCTGCAACTTATGCAGGAGGCTCGATAAATATCGATGAACATAGAGCAAGATTGATATTTTTTTTTTCAAATACTACTTTTTAAAATATATTTCACATTATTTCATTATTTCTAATAGTATATTTTTAGACCAAGGAAATGGGGAGCGAGTCATTATTCGTAGACACTTTCACCAACACATTAAAAAAAAAAGATAAGACGTGGAGTGGGGAGAGGGCTAAAGCAATTATAGTTTCTAATTTCAAAACTTTCAATTATTTACGTTCATTCTTTTTTCCTTTCTTTAAATATTGTTTACAGTGACATCTTTTATTGCAAATATATATTGTTATTGTAAATTTATTTTAATTTTTCTCATGATAATACAAGAGAGATATGAGAGCTAGCTCAGAGATGTTCGGGTGCTAGTGATGATAATGACGAATTTGAGTCATCTGTTGGTAATGATATGAGTTTATGGATTGAGGCTACTGGTGGATCAAAAGGGGGAAGAATAGTTGACATGCATTCTTTTAGCAAAAATTATAGAGTCGCTGGTACATCTTCTTCGACCCCACCAGAAGAAAGGACTGAAATAAATGTATTAAATCAACAAGTTAGTCATTTAAAGGAGTTATTAGTGTAAAGGGACAATGAAATTCAAGAGGTTCGCACTATCTAGAGGCAAAGGGATCAAGAAATAAACGATTTCTGTCAACAACAGATGTTAATCATGCAACATCTTCAATTAACCTCTGCTCCTCCCGGTGATGCGACTAATGATGGTGGTGGTGGTGGTGGTGGTTCTACTTGATTGTTGTGTATGGATGCTATTTTATAATCATTTATTTTATTTTTGGATATTAGTTATTTATAAATGAATCCATTTTTTACCTTTGTATTTGTATTATTGATTAGTTTGTTAATTTGTTTCAAATAGGATTGGTGAGGACAAGAAAGATGATGAAAATTGAAAATGATGTCGTCGGAAGAAGTAAGTGTTTAATTACATCCTAAGGTCCCTCAGTTTTCTCTACATCATTTTTTAATCTCCATTTCATAATTGTATTATAAAGCATTTTAGCATCTAGTAAACTATGACATGATTAAGTCAGTTAGCACTTGATATTGTCAATTTGAATATATAATTAGTCGACTAGAATATCAAAACTAGATCACTCTTAGATTGAGATTTCAAATGATATTTTTCAAATTCTTCTTGATGATTATATTGTTTTATGTCAATTATAATAGTAGCATGGGGTTATTTTGATCACTTACAACATGTTAAATTTTAATTTTGACACAACACTAAGTTTCTGAAACCAAGAGATTCTAAAATACACCTCGGTTATTTGATAATATTTAGGGATATCTTATGATCCTAGGATGTTTATCATACATGTCTATATGTATTCCTATATTTTGATTGACTATCTATATAGATTTTCATGCTTAATTTCAAAAAAAAATTGAGAATTTTTGATAATATTGCTTGAAATGAATAATTATGTGCTTAGTTAATACATGTTTCATTACCATGCTTATCTTAGTTAATAATTTTGTTTGTTTATTTTCTGATGCAAAAGAAGAAAAGGAAGTATGGAAGAAGGAGATGGAAGTGACTGCAGAGGAAGAAGAGGGTAGTGATTTGATCTCTTTTTGTATTTTCTCTATCTATCCTTTTGAGACAGTTTGTTTATGGGAGATACTTTGATTTGTTAAATTGGAAGAATGTTGAACTTGAATTTGTTATGGATATTTGATTTTGTATGTGTTGTGATGTGTATGATGTGTTGGTATGTGGGCTTGAATTTATATCTGTTGTGTATGTCTCAGTTGTTTGTATTATTGTTTTGGCTGTGTATGATAGGTTGATTGGTTTGAACAGGTTTGATTTGTATGTATACGTGTTATGATGGAAAAAATGGGGAGGTTATGCTGAAAAAATTTCAGTTTTGCAACTAAATTTATGACGAAAATTTTTCATTGCAAAATTATCGTAAACATATCACAACTCTGCAACGAACTTGATTTTCGTCGCAAATCTACGACGAACTGGGTTTTCATCGCACATCTATGACGAAAATAATTTTCATCGTAAATTTGCGATAAACCTAGTTTTCATTGCAAATCTGCGACGAAAACTATTTTCGTCACAGATTTGCGATGAATTTTGATTTTGTCGCAAATTCGCGATGACAACTATTTTCATCGTCGATTTCATCTCTAATTTTGCGATGAAAAAAATTTCGTTGTAAATTTTGTAGTAAAAATATTTTGTGATGATTTTTTTTTAAAATTCGTTGCAAATCTATGATTTTTTTGTAGTGTGCCCACGGCCGGGTCCAAACCAGACCCAGCCTGGAAGTTGAACCCAGTTCAATAGGCTCAACTTGTAACCGACTCATCTTTAGACGAACTAGTTATGGGTTGGTCCCCAATGAACCAACAAAGTGGCGATTGAACTGTTAGGACCGGTATGAGCTAGAGGGGGGTGAATAATTTGCTTCACTTTTTAAAACTTGAATGATAGTAGAAACTTGAAGCGAAGACTCCACAATACTAATACTCAAATTTTACTTAGTATCCACCTCCTTGAGGTGACTAATCCAAGGGTCTACTTCTCACACTCACCGCTCCACTATGAATGCCTCATTCTCAGAAACTTTCCGGAGGCGAAGAAGCCTCTTACAAGCTTGAGTGCACAAGAACAAACAAGAAAACAAGAACGAAAATATAAATACAATCGAAAATGACTTTACAATAATGAACCTTGCGTTGCTTTGGATTGCCTCTTGGTAGATGGAAATGCAATCACATTTGTCTCCAAGACTCCCTAAGAACCGACTCCTTCAAAAGCTCCACGAAACCCCTTTTCTAGGATTTCTCTTAGGTTGGAAAACACCTCTCAATCAATTGGCCTTACCCCCAATTGATTGTCACGTAGGATCAAACCATTCAAACCTACAGAAAGGCTCTTTTCGCCCAATCAATTGATTGGTTAACCTCTAATTGATTGCCCCAATTGATTCAGAAGTTTTCTGTTCACTTAAAAACTTTGGCTAATCGATTGGCTTACGCCGAATAGATTGCCCTAATCGATTCACAAGTCTTCTGTTCACTCGAGAACTTTGGCCAATCGATTGACTTAAGCTGAATCGATTGTCCCAATCGATTCACAAGCTTTCTGTTCACTCAAGAACTTTGGCCAATTGATTGATCCAATTGATTCCCGGGCATTTTTTTCGCGAGAAACCTCTTCCAATCTATTGGTAGGCGACGCCAATCAATTGCCCAACCCTAAAAATCAGATTCAGGATTTATCAATCGATTGATACTTCTACCAATCAATTGATAACCCTAAATTTAGTCTTTTCAAGTCTGAATTCGGATTTTGTCTGGTATCTGGTTGACCTCAACCTACCAAGACTTTCTCTGTCTGACATCTAGTCATCCGTGACATGTTAGGACTTCTCGTTGCCCAATATCTGGTCAACCTTGACCTATTGGGACTTCACCTAGTTCCCAACTAGGTTTGCCTAGTTACCAACTTGTTCTTCCACCGCCTAGCCCTGCTAGGACTTTCACTGTCTAGTTCTCAACTATGACTTCCATTGCTTAGTTTCCAAATAGGTCTTTTACTGTTTAACCCCACTAGAACTTCCACTCTCATGCCAAGTGTCTGGTCCTCCTTGACCCACTTGGACTTTCCTAGTTCCCAACTAGGTCTTCCACTGCCTAGCCGCGCTAAGACTTCCACTGCCTGGTTTCCAACTAGGACTTCCATTGCCTAGTTCTCAATTAAGTCTTCCACTGCCTAACCCTACTAGGACTTCCACTTTCATACCTAGTGTCTGGTCCTCCTTGATCCACTTGGACTTTCCTCTTGTCAACTTTCAATTGGACTTCCAACACTAAGTGTTTGATCCTCTACGACCCAATTAGATTTTTTCCTTTGCCAACTTCCCGTTAGACTTTCAACACCAAATGTTTGGTCTTCCATGACCCACTTGGACTTTTGCCTTGCCAACCTTCTTGTTGGACTTTTCCTTGCCTAACTTTTGGTTAGGACTAGTTCCTTGCCTAACCTCTAGTTAGAATTTTTTCTTGTCTAACCTCAGTTATGACTTACCAAGTCAAGTATCTAGTCTTCCCTTGACCTACTTGACTTCTCTTTCACATATTGTCAAACATTGAAATTCAAACTCGAGCCAACCCGAGATTAATCAACTTGATCAACTTTGACCCGAGGACAATTGCACCAACATGAATCGTCGGTTCAACTATTGTATGAATCGTCACTTCATCAAAAAAAAAATTATTTTTTTAAATTTTATTAATTTTTTATTTATAATATTTTAGTGATATTAATAGTATTCTTCAATATGACGTGGACTATTCTACTTTCTATTAAAGCTAATTTTATAATTTTTTACCTTGAATTCTTTGAGATGAAATTATTCTATCTTTAACTCATTAAATTTATTAATTTCATTTAACTCTCTTAATTACTCATTTATTTTATTTTATCATTTTATTCATTTAATATTAAGTGTATAAAAATTATTTGACTTGTATGATATATTTAATAATAAATTTATATGATGTAATTATATCCAAACGAATATATTTTTTTTTAATAATAGAAAATTATATATATAGATTATTGGTATAAAAAAAATAAAAATGATTCAAAATTTAATATGATATTTTGTCGATCTACTTTGTACTTTTTGACAGCTCAATCACTAATGAATGAACAAAAATTATAAATAAATAAATATATATATATAACTTTCAAAAGATTAATACTGAAATAATTAACGAATTATGTGGTTTTAATTTTTCTATATTTTAAAAGGATAAGAAGACAATTTAAATAAGTGTAAATTCTTTTTTTATATTTTTATAAATTTATAATTTCTTAAATAAAATAATAATAATAATAATTTTGAATTATTACGAATCGTAAATCGAACTGTAATCGACGATTCGGAACATTGAATTATAACTGATGTGGAAGGTTAAGATTAAAATTAAAGGTTGACATTTTTGAAATTGTCAAACCGTTGAACTTTTAATTCCGAACCGTGATTAGATCAAGATATACATTGTCAATCCAACGAGAGACCTTAAAGTAAAGCAGTTCAGCAAGTCTTTTATATTATCTCTACCTCATTAATCCACTCATGTTCTTGGGCTTGATATGATCATCAACTCTCAACTCTCTACCCCCATTTGAACCAAGCCATAGTTAGCACTGTATCATTAACTAAGATCCGCCTCTTCCAGAAGTAATTGGAACACTTCAACTACATTAGTCCTCACCTAATCAATGAAGTTGTTTGGTACGTTGCACTATCAGTACCCCGTTTTAGCTTCCTTCATGCTTAGTTTTGTCCAAAGTGGATATCAAATCATATGACTGCATCTATTTTTGAGGAGGCTTCATATGCTCTCAATTCATCAGTTATTGACCACAACACAACACGACCAATAATTCCACTGTCTACGAGCATGATTTCCACACAAAGAGTTTGCTAATTATTGTACAAGTTTGAAGTCAAAAGATTAGTCAAAAACGTTTCAGAACTTAGCCACTGCTCTCCTGAGGGAGTGCAAAAGAAGAGATGCCTCATCTAGAATGTTAGACTGACTAATCACATGAGTTTACAAATTGCGTTTCTTAATTGTATGACGACCAACTAATCCTTGTCTTAGTGTGGAAGTAACACAAAAAAACAATGATAATTTGGTTTATTAGACATTGCAAATAGTAAAGTTCATGACAAGGATGGGTTAGGCTCCGAAGTTGACAATCTTTGGACAATCAATCGAGTATTATAATTCATGGGTGGTCGTAGCTAAAAAGAGTGACTGATCATCGACAGAATTATATAATTTTTTTTGACTTTTTAGCTTTAAATGTGGGTTTAATATCTTACTGTTGAATTTAATTTTAGATGAAATTACATGCGATTGCGATTTAAGACTTGATTTATTAAATGATCTAATTTAAATTATTAAATTTTGAATCATTAGATGTGAACCTCGTATGTACAGAACCATTTAGCCTGATCCGTTATCATTTATGGACTGATAACCGATTGTTTATCTATATTAGGGGAGGTCCCCAGAGATTTATGGCATCATTATTGAGATATCTCTGGGTTCCCCATTAGACCAAGAGAATTCGGCGACGTCAACCCCTAAGCTCCTTGGAAGACCTCTCCTCTTTTTTCCGCTGCATTTTCTTCCACATGGATCAAGCCGACGATGCTAAGATAATGACAATGGTTCTTCAATCAGGGTCCTTGTTATATCATGTTTATGTATTTAATTTGTTATATCATGTTTAGTTGATAAAATAAGATCTATGCTTGTATATTATATATATTTTATATTTGAATTCTTATTTGGTTCTTAAAATTCATGCGGCTTAAGTTTTATAGCATACCTATCAATTGGTATCAAAGTCAAAATTCTGTTTCTTCATCATTTTCATCGCTATTAGGTTAATTTTTTCATCGATCTATTATTTGTATGCTAGATCAAGTTTTTCTAATATAACATAATTTTTTATCATCGAAAATCATATGAGAAAACCTAAGATCGGCTTAGTTTTCTGTGTTTTTTGTATTTCTATAAATAATACGAAGAACGACAGAAAACATCGTTGTTTAACCTAATTTTAGGTTAAGTCACAATGGTTTAATCAATTGGCTTGGTCGGCCAATCGATTGATAAGCTAAAATTAGCGAATAGAATCATCCGTAATCAATTGGTTAATCGATTCAGTTCACACCAATCGATTGATAAATTTCACCAATCGATTAAGCAACTAAATCGAATAAAGGATCAATTTCTGATCGATCAAAGACTATCCAATCGATTAAAAGTCTTGAGTCATGATAAAATTTTGCTATCAATCGATTAAAATTTTTTTCTAATCGATTAATAAATTAAAATCACGACAGACTTGATTAGAATCGATCAACTAATCAATTACTATTTTCAATTGATTAAGATTGATGTCTAATCTATTATCAACCTTAAATTGCGACGGTCAATCCGATTAGAATGGTTTCTAATCAATTAAATTTTTTTTAATCGATTAAATTTTCATTCAATTCGTCAAACAGTAAATGTTGTTTCTTCTACTATTTCATGAATTAAATATATATATGAAAAGGTATTAAAAGTAATTAAATAATAATTCATGAATTTAAATAATAATTCAATTATAGAATTTTAAAGATGCTTTAGCTTCTTAAAGTTGAGTTTTATATATAATCTTATAATCATATACAGTAAATTTTTAAATTGATTATGATAATTGATTGGATAAAACTAATCGATTATCATATAGTATCAATCGATCAATAAATCTAATTTTAAAGTTTTAAGATTGATCATGTGCTTTTCTATTCGGTTAAAATTTCTAGAATTTTCTTGAGTTTATCTACACAATGTGATATTAAGTTGAACTATTGTGTCAGTCCAAAGGAAGATACTTTAGATAGGTTTAGTATATTTTGTATTGGTAGATGTATATCTATGCTAAAAATAATCGACCCAAAGAAAGGTTACTTTTATGCTAGATATATGCTAAAGGTAGCCTACAACTATAAAATCAAATTTATTTTGTTCAGATCATGCACAAAATATGTCGGTCCAAAGGAAGACATATTGTGTGGCAGATTAAAGTTGTTATAAACTATGAACCAATTTATAACTCATATAAAGAATCATATTATGCGCGTAATGGATCAGCCCAAAGAAAGACACATTATATGATCAATTAAAGTTTGAGTTATATTAGAGAATACCACTAACAAATTATATTTTAGTTCACATATTAAAATATAATGTTGTATTTGGTATCTCAAAAGAGCTCATTCATATACATTTAAATTTTTTATTTTATTTGTATAATCTTATGTTTTACTTATACATGTTCTTGGCTTTAATTAAATCATGAACTTATATTATTTACACTCTTTTAATTTCAGTACAATCTGTTACTGCTAGTATAAATAACATTCCCACACTAACTAGTTTAAATTTTACTGAATGGAAAGAATACGTGATCGTAGTCTTAGATTGTTTGGACTTAGAATATGCATTAAAGAACGATTGTCTCGCACCTCTGACCAATGCTAGCACTGTAGAGCAGAGAGCTGAATTTGAGCTGTGAGAACGATCAAATTGCATGAGTCTAAGTATCATGAAGCTTTTCATACTGACAATAATAAAGGGCACAATAACTGAAGGAAAGGATGCTAGGAGTTTCCTGAATCAATTTGCAGATCAATTCACCTCAAATGAAAAGGTCGAGACTATCACACTTCTTACGATATTGGTAACCATATGGTATACTGGTAAAGGAAATATAAGAGAGTACATTATGAAAATGTCCAATATAACAACAAGTCTAAAAGCATTAAAACTTGATATGTCTGAGGGCATGATAGTGCATTTCATCTTGATGTCTCTGCCTGCACAGTTCACACATTTTAAGATTTCATATAATACTCAAAAGAAAAAGTAGACATTGAATGAGCTTATTGCTCAATGCGTGCAAGAAGAGGGAAGACTAAAGATTGAGACATCTGAGAGTGCTCATTTAGTATCTGATTCTCAAAGTGCGGGCAAGAAAAGAAAGAGGATTAACAATAAAGGAAAGAAAAAGCAAACTGTAGATTCTGGGGGCAATGGTCATAAGGAGCACAAGAAGCAGGATAAGGAGTCCACTTATTTCTTTTACAAGAAGAAAGATTATATAAAGAAAGACTGCCCCAAATACACCAGCTGGCGTGTAAAGAAGGGTAAATATCTCAATTTTGTTACTTCAGAAGTCAATTTAGATTTTGTACCCACTGACACTTGGTGGATAGATTTTGGTGCTACTACTCACATAAGTATTACTATGTAGGGATGTCTTAGGGGCTGACTTCCGCTTGATGGTGAAAGATACATCTATACGGGGAATGGAAAGAAAGCTAAAGTAGAGTCGATTGGTGTTTTTAGGCTTTATTTAAGAACTGACGTCTATTTGGATTTAGAAAATACATTCATTGTACCATCTTTCAGACATAACTTAATTTCAATTTCTTGTTTGGACAAATCAGGATATTCTTGTTCATTTGGAAATGAAATATTTAATATTTCCTTTAATTCAGTTGTGATTAACAATGGTTCTTTGGTTGATAAACTTTATAAATTGAATACCTTTACTCTTATGGTTGACAACCTATTAATGCATAGTATAGGTATGAAATACAAATTGATCAACAAGAATTCTTCTATGTTGTGACATAGATGTTTAGGACATATATCCAAACAATGCCTAGAAAGGTTAATGTCACATGGAATTTTCGATTCTCTTGACATGCCAGACTTTAATGTCTGCATAGAGTGTGTTAAGGAGAAAACAACTAATAAAAGAAATAAGAGGGCTAGTCGATGTAGTGACGTTTTGGAGCTAATACATACGAACATATGGAGACTATTCTCTAAGGCATCTTGGAATGGACACACATATTTTACCAGCTTCATAGACGACTACTCTCGATTCGGCTATCTATACCTTATTCATGAGAAGCCACAATCTCTGGACATGTTTAAAATTTCCAAAGCCGAAGTTGAACTTCAACTAAGTAAGAAAATTAAAGCCATCCGATCCGACCGTGGAGGTGAATATTACGGTCGATATGATGGATCAGGTGAACAATGTTCAGGACCTTTTGTGAAATACCTTACTAAGTGTGGGATTGTGTCTTAATATATCATGCCTGGTACTCCTAGTCAGAATGGTGTAGCCGAGAGACGCGATCGTACCCTAAAATATATAGTAAAAAGTATGATAATTTTTACTTCTTTATCGGAGTCTTTGTGAGGTGAGTCACTCAAGACTACAGTTTATCTAATTAACATAATACCTAGTAAGACAGTAACTAATTCTTCATTCGAGATGTGGACGGGTAGGAAGCCTAGTATTAGGCATTTACATGTCTGGGGTTGTCCAGCTGAGGCTAGGCCTTATAAGCCTAATGAAAAGAAACTGAACTCAAGAACAGTTAGCTGTAATTTTGTAGGTTATTCTGAGAAGTCAATGGGTTATAAATTTTATGATCTTTCCAATAAACCCTTCTTTGAAACAGAAAACGCCAAATTCATTAAGGATGGTGGAAGTATTAAGGTTAGGGAAGTATCTTTTGAGGAAAGCATTAGCAATCCTCTTGTGATCACTACTAGTGTAATAAGTACATGTATGATTACCATACCTTACATTATGGATATTGCACATCCAGTGAGAGTAGTGAACCAAGATATTC
>JBBUKS010000059.1:2523076-2536286 GCA_038050645.1 Hedychium gardnerianum | reverse complement strand
GAATTTAGATTCGTTATCCCAATCCAATAACCGAATTCTCTAAATTCTCATAACATCCCTAACATTTCTAATTTAATCTCTTATCCATACATATGGACTTTAATTATCCAAATTGAGACTAAGTCCAGTCAGGGAAACCAAATCCCAATTAACCCTAATAATTTAGGCATAACCATTCTAGGTTATTTAGATCATTTAAATCTGTGTATGGACTTAATTAATTAGGTTCTTTACTTAATCTTATACATTAAATTCTTATTTGTAAATCTGATCCCCATTCTATTAATTACTTCAAACCCTAATCCAAATTCGAAATAACTCCAATTATCAATCAGTTTGAAAACCCTAATTTAATTCCAATAGATCAAACTAACTCTCATGATCACCCAAATCCTGTAGAATACTCTACCAGACAGGCATACATCAATATTATAACCACAATTCAAATTAGATCAGTATTGCATTGAAATTAATACATCTTCTTCCCAATTAACTTAGTATAATTCTATATATAACAACAAATCCAAAGTACCAAAAATTATAACTAAAACTCACCTCACCTTAATGATTAAATCCTCACTGGTGGAAATCAACCAAGTAACTATCACCAACGATGGCTGGAATTGGCACAAAGTGTCCAGATCTGAACACCACTACCCCTGTGCCACTGTGACATTGAACCACAAATTCAACTAGGAAACAACTCCTCTTCAAACTTCCAGAAAACAGAAGAAGATGGAGAATTAACTTACCTAGGTCTACTGGCAACAATGGTCGGAAATCTGTGGAGAGCTGGCCGGAAAGCTCCTGCTCCTTCAGCCACCCACAACACAGAGCTCACCCTATTGGAAACATCAATTAGATCCAATTCCAATCCACTAGACTATCTACGCTCAACCAATCCGAAAATAGATAGAACAAAACTTACCGACGACAACGGGGGAAAAACTCAGAGGTTGTGATTACCCTGGTAGGGTATTATAGTCATATTATACTACGTGGTTGTGTTATAGTTTTGAGTTTTGTGGACTCATACTAAAAAATATTGTATCAAAGATTGTCACTAGAGAGTATCGTTCGTATCTATGGGCATGTGTACTTTCAGGGCGTGACATTTTATACGTTCATAATTACGCATGTAGAGATTCTCACTAGTTGTGATCCAATCCAAGTTCTCTCATGCTATGAATTGTATTGCGGATATTCAATAAGTGAGTTTAAGATCCAATCATACACATAAAGAATGTGCACTCGGATAGTAAATCATTTATTTATCCAATAAATAGTACATACCATAAGACGATTATTTTAAAACACCTCTCAAATATAACAGAAATAACTATAGGATGAAGGTTTTGCTACATATGATGTTCATATTAATCAGATGTTTGTAATGAAGGTTATTCTTTTTTGGATCATAAATGATTTTCTGGCTTATGGTATGTTATCGGGATAAAGTATCGCTAGGATCTTAGGATGTCTAATAGGTATGGAGAAATCAAGGTCAATCAGATTAAAACATGGGAAAAATTGAATTATTTTGATTGTCATAGAAAATTTTTACCACCAAATCATAAATTCAGAAAGAATAAAAAAGAATTTACTAAGAATAGAATTAAAAAAACACCTCCACCATTAAGATTAACAGATAAACAAATTTGATATAGACTGCTTAATTTTTCATCTATTATTGAAGAGTCATATGGTACAATATATGAATATGAAAATATGCATAAATGGACTAAATGGAGTATATTTTGGAATTTACCGTATTGAAAGAGTCATTTGATTCATCATAATCTCAATGTAATGCATATTGAGAAAAATATTTTTGATAATCTGATAAATACAGTTATGGATATGCGACTCCTTTGTAAACGACCCACTCTTAATGTCGATGAAAGTAGTAGGGGACCAAAGTCAAAGGCAGTTTATACATTGAATAAGGATTAGAGACGTGTTATTTGTGAATAGTTAAAATCGTTGAGATTTCCTGATGGTTATGTGTCTAATCTTGGGAGATATGTCAATATGAAAGAATATAAATTGATTAGTTTGAAAAGTCATGACTGTCATATAATCATGGAAAGGCTAATTCCTATTATTTTTAAGGAACTCTTACCAAATTTTATTTGGGGTGACATTACTGAGTTAAGCATTTTCTTTCATGATATTTACTCAATAGTTTTGAGAAATTTACACATGGAGACGTTGGAGAGAGACATTCCAATCATTTTGTGTAATTTAGAAAGGATATGTCCACCCTCATTTTTTTTATTCCATAGAACATCTTTTGGTTTACTTGTCATATGAGGCTAAAGTTGGAGGTTCTATCCATTTTCGATGGATGTATCCATTTGAAAGGTAAAAATTTTATTTGCTATAATTCGTTATGAATGTATAAAAATTGACAAATTATATTATATATTAATATATAATATAATTTGTTATATTACAATCAGATTTCTATATCATTTGAAAAAAAAAGTCAAAAATAAAACACATGTTTAAGTCTTTATTGTTAATGCATACATTGTGGAGGAAGTAACAACTTTTGCATCATATTATTTTGAGTTTTACGTTTAGAGCAAAAGATGGAGACATGGACAAAATGATGAGGGTCCTATTGATCCTAATTTGAACTAATTATCAATTTTTAAGTACCATGGTCGACCAAGTAGACCATGTAAGTAGAGATACTTAACTAGTCAAGAATGGCGGGTATCTCACACATATATTTTACTAAATTGTTTATGTGCACAATCCGCAAGTGCATGGAATATCGTCAAGAAATAAAAAGATGGAATCCACAGGGACTGTTGACTAAACACAAATTGAGTTTGTGAAGCTAGTTATCTAGACAATCAAGAGTTGGTTGAAAGCATGAGAACTAGAGTTTGAGAGAGTGAGTCAAGCGCAAGAGAGAGTTGAGAGGGAGAGAGAAAGAGAGAGTGAGCAAGATCAGAGAGAGAGAGAGAGAGAGTTGATTGGGGGAAATAATTTTAGGACATCGGTTTCACCATAATGATTGTAAACACCTAATTTATGTTTGGTTTCCTATCCTCAATGGAGGGCATCTCACATATATATTTTACTAAATTGTTGATGTGTGCAATCTGCAAGTGCACGGAATATCGTCAAATAATAAAAAGATGGAATCCACAGGGACTGTTGACTAAACACAAATTGAGTTCGTGAAGCTAGTTATCTAGACAATCAAGAGTTGGTTGAAAGCTTGAGAACTAGAGTTTGAGAGAGTGAGCCAAGCGCAAGAGAGAGTTGAGAGGGAGAGAGAAAGAGAGAGTGAGCTAGATCAGAGAGAGAGAGAGAGAGAGTTGATTAGGGGAAATAATTTTAGGACATCGGTTTCACCATAATGATTGTAAACACCTAGTTTATGTTTGGTTTCCTATCCTCAATGGTTGTTTATGTAGGTAGACTATCCTATGTATCCGATGTGAACTTTTGGAACTTCACCAGCGTATCTGTTCCAATTCGTTGTCTACTTTTAGAGCGACAAAGCTAAGAGATTGCTTTCCTAAGGAGATCTCTGTCACATGATCCTACAACCCCTGAATTGCATTCTCTTACTGTGTGGTGACGAATTGGAACAGACCCATTAAGATCTATAAAAACCTATTACTCCTCATGGCATACCGATCTACTTTCGTAGGCGACTCTCCACATCTCGGGTTTCTACAGGTCGAAGGATTGGGTTCTCCTTTTGGTTCATCACCAAATCCTCATGGGATACGAATCTTGTCTTTTGGCATCAAGATTGTGTATACACAGTAGGCCCGGACCACAAACACACATATCATCGAATAAGAAACATGCAAACTTAATAGATTTAACAAATAGTGCTTACATATCAATAGGGCTAATCCCTAATCCTAGAATCAAGAGTATATTCTATAATAAGGGAATTGCAAACCAAAGACAATGAAATAAGCATTCTTACAATCCAAAACAGAGAATAAAAAGGAAGAAATGTTTAGCGAGAACTGCAGGAAATGTCTTCGGAAGGATCATTGCTCCGGAGGTAGACGGATTGTCTTGATGAATGAAGATGGATGCTCTAAGATTTCTCCAAAAAGGAGAAAACCCTCTCCAAGGAAGGGGGAAGGGAGCGGAGCCCCCTGGTCCAAGATCATCCATACAAGGGTTTCCTTGACCTTTTATACCTT
Source organism: Hedychium gardnerianum (assembly GCA_038050645.1). Lineage (NCBI taxonomy): Eukaryota > Viridiplantae > Streptophyta > Magnoliopsida > Zingiberales > Zingiberaceae > Hedychium > Hedychium gardnerianum. The sequence continues at coordinate 2,532,099 of JBBUKS010000059.1, read as the reverse complement.
CCTCAAATTGTTCAGATCTGTCAGATTTGTTAGGCTCTTCCAAAATAGGGTTTTCACCCATTATACCTCATTTTCTTGAATTGGACTCTAAACTAAACTTGTAGAGATTGAAATTATCTTCAATTTGATAGGTTGAACGCCTTGTAACTCCAACCAAGATGAAAGTTATGGTTGTTTTAATTTTGGTCTATAGTGTTGAACCAAAGGCTGACACGAGGTCGTGCCTGCCGCCATGGCTTGCTTGTGTGAAGCACTATTGGCTCCAACAAAATCGGGTTTTCACTACTTAGACCAGGTTTTCTCGAGTTGGACTCTGAAGCAAAGTTGTAGATCTTGAAATTATCTTCAATTTGATAGGTTGTTCGCCCCATAACTCCAACCGAGACAAAAGTTATGGCTATTTTAAGATTGATATGTAGTGCTGAACTGGAGGCTGGCACGGGGCCATGCTCGCCACCACGGCCTGGCCGTGGCGGGCACTATTTCAAGATGAAAATCGGCCATGACCATGCCAAATCGGCACAGCCAGGTAGTGGGGGATTTCGGGCGGTGGCACGACCATGCCAAACTAGAATGGCCACTCTGGGAGAGCCACGACCTTGACCATGGCCCATGTCGGCTGGCACTGGTGACCTGTGGCACTCACTATATACATCTTAAAATGGGGCAAGGCCCGTGCCGGCTGGCATGGCTAGCCCGTGTTGAGCACTGGGAAGGCTTAGGAATTCAGCATGGTCTCTCTAAATTGACCATGACCGTGGGCACGACTGTGGTAGCTGGAATGAACTTTGGAGTCTTTAAACTCTATTTTTGCCCCTTTTCGTGTCTTATCGATGAAAAATAAACAAAAGCAGCTCTCCAAACTAGAAAGTAATAAAATAAAGCACAAATAGATGAAAACATGTGATATATGCAAAAGAAATGGGATAAAATGTGTGTCAAACTACAATAAAACCTTATATGAATTACACACATCAATTATCCAGAAGTAACGTTATATCTTGAGTTAGTATATATATATATATATTTTTTATTTCTTATGTCGTAAATTTTTTGTGTTATAATTTTTTTTTTATGGTAGAATTTTTCAAAACTTAAATTCTGAAATATCAACATAAGAATTTAATCGCTTCTGCGATGAAAAATTTGCACCATGATTCAAATCATATATAAGTAGGCAATCAAAATTTGGTTTACGCATATCTTGACTTTTAAACATATTTATTTGACTTTAGGTTCATGATAATCAAACTCACGTTGAGCAAGAATTGCTAATCAATCTATCGTTGGGTTCAAAAGCAATGGTACGCACTTAGCCAACATATTTCATAAATAGATATAATTTTCATACTCAAGAATATAGAATGGGGAAGACTACAATGAATAGTGAGGTTTGTGTTTAGTCATCCAATGATGGATGTGCAAACAATGATTTTTATGGTTTGTTGGATGAAATTATAGAGGTAGAATAACCTTGCCCATAAATGCGAGTTACTTTATTTATGTAACGCTGGTTTGACCCTATCAAAGGGATGAAGGTGCATCCATGATATAATTTGATTGAAATAAATCATAAGAGATATGAATCATTTGTGTTGGCATAACAAGCGATACAAGTATTCTATGCTTTATATCCTAGTTTGAAATGTGACAAAATTGATTGGTGGGTTATTTGTAAAACAAAAGCACGAAAAAAAATCCAAGAACATTGGGAAGACATTGCATATCAATAAGAGAAATTTGCAAATATTTTTCAGACACAGGAATATATTATTCCAATATTACGAGATCCCAGTGGAGTAGTGATAAACGTGGATGCAAGTGAAATTCATGAGAATGATGATGATGAGGAGGAGGAGGATGACGATAAGGATGAGGATGAGGAAGAGGATGTGGATGAGAAAGACAATGACAATGAGAACTTTGATTTTTGTTGATGGGTAAGTTTTGTTATCTTAATATAACAAAATTATGATATTTTATTTTCATATAAGGTAATATTTTTTTTAAGAGTAAATTTAGTTTTAATCTATAAATTTACAAAACTCGTAGCTCAATTAGTTGTCTATATATTGTCTCATTCTTAAATTTATATATTTTATCTATTAATGTTCTATATTTTTTTCTATAGGTCATTAAAGGTGACATCTTGTCATCGCAGGTTTCGCATACTCTCTCATTTTTTAGCAAATATGGTAAGTTTTTTCATGTTCTTCATTATGCATCAAATTTTTATTTACTTTACCCTATTTTTGAATTTTGGTTGATAGTTTCGATGGGGTGGCAGCAGACGGAATTCTCATGGCTAGTCTGATTTAGCACCTACACTATACCTACGTCCCCCGCTGATCTAGCAGGACCTTCCCATGCACATTCACTAGTACCTTTCTATTCACCTTCGCTAGTGCCTTCGCCACTCCAATCGCTAGTCCCACGTAAGTTCCTTCCGCCAAACACTCAAGAGTTTATAGTCCTTTGCAAAGATTTGTAAGTACTAAAAAATATTTTATTTTTTCAACTATCTTAATTATTTAACATTGTTTGTTTGTAACATTATGATAGGTTTGAAAATTCTATAGGTGTTATTCACGAAATTAATAGAATCGTGAATAACCAATGGAGAGGGGATTCAATGACATATACAAGCACTCCAGCACCCATAAAAAAGCTTTAGTGGAGCGAGTTAAGGGTATATTCCCTTCATTTTATATATGAAAAAAAAGTGAATATATAATTAATTATTTTTTTCCATTATAGCAGTCATTCACTTGGGACTTAATGAAGAGTTGAAAATAAATAGGGTTTTCAAGAAAAAATATGGCGATAACATCTGGCATGTACTGAATCATGTTAAGACTAGGGGAAAAAATCACCCTACATCACTGAAGAAAATTGGACTAGGATCTCTAATTTTTGGGCAGTCAAGGAGACAAATAAAGGAGTCAACAAAATAAAGAAAATTAAGCTTATAATTTAGGAGACACGTCTGCAACATATGTGGGAGACTCTATCAATATTGATGAGTATACACATAGATTGGTAATTTTTTAACTCTCCCACTAATTTTTTAATCTATTTTAGACTATTATATTATTTCTAATAATATTTTTTTAACCAAGAAAATGGGGAGGGAGTCATTATTTATAGACACTTTCACCCGCATATTTAAAAAAAAGACAAGACTTGGAGCGGGGAGAGAGCTAAAGCAATTAAGGTTTGGATTAATCTTGGATCTTAATTTATAACTTATATTCTATTAGTTATGTAATTGCTCTAACTTTATATTATATGCATCTATATTATATGTAATTAAGATTATATGCATTTCTAAAATATTATTATTGTAAATTTATTTTAATTTTTCTCATTACAATACAAGAGAAATATGATGAGCTAGAAATAGCACAGAGAAGTTCAGGTGATAGTGATGCTAATGATGAATCTGAGCCTCTATTAGTAATAATATGAGTTTATGGTTGGATGCGAGTGGGGTACTGAACGGGGGATAGATATTGGAAATGAGTTCTTTGAGCAAAACTCATAGAGTTTCTCGTACATCTTCTTCCATCCCATCAGCAGTAATGACACAAATAAATAGCTTAACTGAAGAGGTTAGCAATTTGATGAGCATAATATTGGAAAGGGATAAGGAAATAAGAGAAATGGGTCGTCAATAGGACTTTATAATGCAACATCTTTAGTTAGGCTCCGCTCTAAGTCAGATTCCTCCCAGCTCTATTGATGATGGTGATGATGGCGGTGATGGTTCTTCATGAATTTGTTGTGTATGAATATTATTTGACTCATAATTAGTGTTTTTGAATATTTGTTATTTGATTAAAAAAAATTATATTTTTTATTAGTACTATTAATTTATTTTGAATAGGGTTAGTAAGGCCAAGGAAGGTGTCGGAGGAAGTAAGCCTTTACATATTAAGTTTTATGTTAGGATTTTTTTGCATGTCATGTCATGTTATGCCATGTTACAGTTGCATCTATGTTTTGATCTTACCTTGATACTTTGCATGTCATGCCATGTTTTGCATGTTTGTGACTTGCCTACTACTAATCCATGCAATGTTAGCTATAGGTTCGATGCTTTTATTATATGTCATGGAACATTTGATACATTTATTTCTTATTACATGACTTGTACATTTTTTGTTTGTTGTTATGCTTAGTTACAAGTTTCATGCAATTAAGGATGAATGACATCTTTAAGGATGTCTAGGTAGAATTTCATGATCACCTAGAGTATTAGTAAAAACCTTGATTACATCTCACAAGAACCATAAGATTAACTTGTTTATGTATCAAGACACATAAATACAAGTGATATATTATGATGATGAATTAAGTTTTGTTTGTTATAAATATTAGACACATAGATACAATTGATATGTTAGACACATTTTCTTGTTATAAATGTTACTTTTAGTTTGTTTGTTCTCTGACGCAGGAAAAGAAGAAGAATGGAAGAAAGAGAAGGAAATGTCTACCGAGGCAGAAGAGGACGATGATTTCTTTTTGTATCTTTTTGTCTTTTTGATACCATCTGGTATAACATATTTTCATTTGAATATGATGACTTGTTGAACTTCGATAATGTTATTTTGGATATGATAGGTTGTATGCATATGATTTGTATGAATATGTTTGTTTTGATTTGTTTTGGTATGATTTTATTTTGGATATGTTTATTTGGACTTGTACGAATATGACTTGTTTGGAATGTTGAATATGTGTTAGAATATTAAATTGTGCATAGGATGTGTTGGAATGTTTAATTGTGTATAGGATGTGTTGGAATGTTTATTGTGTATATTATATAAACAAGTTTGAAATATGATGTATATAACACGATAACATGCAGAAATGGTCAGGTTCTGGGAAAAAATTTTACTTTTTGCGATAAAATTTGTGACGAAAATAGATTCTTTGCAAACTTATAAAAAAATACTATGTATCACAAATTTGCGACAAAAATTGGTTTTCATTGCAAATTTGCGACGAATCTTGGTTTTCGTCACAAATCTACTATGAATACATATTCGTCGCACATCTGTGACCAAAACTGGTATTCGTCGTAAATCTACGTCTGGGTGAATTGTGCGACGAATTATCTTTTCGTCGCCAAATTTATTGTAATTTTGCGACGAAATTATATTTTTGTCACAAAATTGGCGACAAATTTTCATTATTCGTCGGAGAATTCGGCGACGGGTTATTTGCGACGAAATTTTTTTCAATGCAAATTTCGTCACAAATATTTTTACAATGAATTTGTGTTTAAATTTCGTCGCAAAATGCATCGCAAAAGGCCTTTTTTTGTAGTGGGCACCCTTTGTTGATCCGGCTATCTTTGAAATATCGCTATCCAAAGCTCTCCAATTACTCCGTCACCGTGTTATAGGAGCTGGTAAGGTGTAGCTAGCTACTTGCTTTATCCCACAATGGTTTAACTACTGAGCAGTTAGAAAAGGTGGTCCATGGTCTCATCCATTTGTTGGCACAATGGACATGTCTTGCAAGTTATGTAAATCATCTTATCTTTTGTGCGCACCTTGTTGTTTGTGAGTTGCCAAAAGAAAAATATATGCTTTGGCATTAGGAATGACTTCCATATTACTGCTGCCCTCTCCTTTTTGTCACTCCTTGGCTTGAGGAAATCATACACTGCCTTGACACCATGTCTTTCCTCATGATCAAACCAGCTACTCAGCTGGTTGGCCGACAAAATGATCAAGTTTGGCAGGTCCAACCTTCTCCATGATATCTTGTCAAATTTGAAGGAGGCGTTTGATGAGTGGGCTGTCCGATGCCTTGGCTTGTCATTCCCACAAGTTGGTACACTGGAGATACTGATGATGAACCCACCTCACCCAAAGGGAGTCTTTCTTCCATTGTATTCCACAAGGATTTCGATAGTAAGGCTAAATTCCAAGTCCGAAGGTCTCGTAGCCCATATCCCCCTTCTTATTTTGTCAAGCACATTGTCTTCCAGGAGAGGGGCGGATGCTTGGTTGACCACACAAAGGAGAGGCACATGTCATAGATTTTGTCGATCACTGCACATGGAATTGGTAAGATTGAAAGCCAAAAACACTCGATACCTTGGAGTACCGTCTTCATCAATTCAATCTTGTCGGTGTATGATAGTGTTTGCTTGGGCCAAGAGCTCACCTTCCGCATGATTGTCTCCGTCAGGTCCATAATTGTTGGTCCTCAACTTCTCCGTCGCGAGAGGAATGCCAAGGTAGCGGAACATAAAGGTTCTGCGCTGGAATCCGGTGATCTCAAGTAGATGAGCTACTGTCTGTTGTTTACTCTTTATCTGTTGTATGCAGGTCACTCCACTCATATATCTCATAGAGTTTCTCTAAGTCTTGAAATCTTCTACCATCAAGTTGTGTCCCTGATAGAGACAAGTGACAAACTCCATTAAAAGGTTATAAACACAGAAATAAAGATTCTAAAATTTCATTATTAATTTAGCATGTCTTGGAAGATGATTAACCTACTTGAGAAATAATATAAATAAAGTTCATCAATTCTAAAGGGTTGAAGTCAAAAGTCAACATTAAATGTCCAATATGCTTTAATTTCCCATGCTTAGGGCTGAGCAATCGATTTAAACTGAATCGACTGAACTGATTAAACCAAAAATTGAACCGACCGAACTTTTTTCGAACCAACTGAATCGACCAAACTTTCCAAAAAAATCGAACCGACCAAACTGATAAAACATCAGTTAATTCGGTTTTTGACTAAAATAATCGAATTTTTTGGTTTTGTTTAGTTCCAATTTGGTTTGGTTTCGGTTTAGTTCGGTTTGATTTGGTTTGGTTCCGATTTGATACGATTTAACTCATAATATCAGTTTAATTGATTTAACTGAATTTTGATTTTCAAAATCGAAACCGAATCGATTAAATCAATATAATTGATATTTCCAAAAAAAAAAACTGAAATTCGAATTAACTGAACCGAACTTTTAAGTTTGGTCGATTCGGTCGGTTAATTCGGTTTAACCGAACTTTTGCTCACCCCACCCATGCTTGGAAAATTATAACATATTTATGAGTCTTTTATGTTTCCTATGTGTCTCTATGAGTCCTTTGTGTTTTCAATGAGTCCATCTACTAGTATTTATGTTGCTTAAGTCCTTTGATAGTCCTAATATAAATATGTGTATTATTGTAATGCTGGGATATAAAATAGATATTAGTATTTTGAGAGTTCTCTTAGGTTGTGTGATACAATCTCCCCATGGTGTGATGCTTAGGAATCCTAATTAGGTGTGATACCTAAGTTTCTACATTCCTTTACCACTTTATTCCAGATTTCTACTTCCCAAACTGCCCAACACTCAATCTCCTCTTATGCTACATCAGTCCCTCAAATGATTTAAGTCATCAACTCCTCTTTAGCCATCCTTCGTGCCTTTACTTAAGCAGATCTCCATATCAATTTGTCATGCTCCTCGTCTTATGGTCCCTTAGATGCTTGCGTCATGCTTCTCTGATTTTTTGATGGACTTTGTCTTGCAGTCCCTCAGATGTCAATCCCATCTTTCTTTTAACTTACAAACTTTGTCATGCAATCCCTTAGATACCTAAGTCATCCTTCTCTAATCTTATGAACTTTGAGCCATTGAACCATGAACCACCTTAATCGCACCAAGACAACCTAGATAATTGATAGATCATATGCAACTTGATGTGGTAGATTCTTACAGCCTCTACGTGTCCCATGGAGTCAAGAGTTGTGTTGAACTGTTAGTCAAAGTCAAGATGAGGAGACTGCTACTATGAGCCCAATATGTGTGTGATGCGTATGCTGTAATAATTTAGAAAATTATTTCTGTCGATTCTCCTTGCATGGGCGGCGGTCCTTCACCGGAGGGGATGTCCTCTGACGTCCTTCTGGCCGGAGGGGAGGTGCTGACTAGAGGTGGTGGCCGAAGGTGGAGCTTGTGGCGATGCTACAAGAAGTTGGTGGCTCCTTGGGTGTGGGTGGCGGCAAGAGGAGAGGAAGAGAGAAGGGGATCAAAAACCTAACCTTTAGGTTTCTTATCCAAGAGCAATTATTTCTCTCCTCATGGAGGGATATTTATACACCTCCTAATAATGACTTGGGGAACAAGTCACTTCCCAAACTCAAATCCCAATAACAATCTGATCCATTACCATCAAGCCATGGTTTGAACCATGTTAGTTCAAAACTAAAATACTTGGTTCAATAACCAAACTTCTTTTAATATAAACCAAACCAATTTGATTTATTACTAAACCAAAGAGGGTCCAATTTGTCTTCAAAAGACGAGGTTCATTCGTGCTTCCTTTACGACAAAGATCTTTCTATATTTGTTTTCGTTTGGTCTAACCAGACTTAGTCTCTCTTGATATGAGAATTCAATTCTCAAACTCGTTTTAAGTCTTTCGGATATACTCGTAGTATATGTGACCCAATAAGTTCCTGGCTTATGTTGGTCGTCCATAATTAATCATTAATTATAGATCAATTATGAGTGATACCTAGTAGTATATCATGATCCTTAATTAATCGAAAAATCACAGTTGATTCCAAAATTACTTCTAAACCCTTCAACAACTATAATTATTCGTACGTCTATTTCTTTCACTCATCTTATACTCGCTTGGTTCAAAACATGATTTATATGTCAGTCCCCACTAGGTTGACTATGTTACACTTAACTCAAGTAGTAGTTCTTATTCTGCGGATTCAAATTACTCAAACACATTGTCTAAGAAGACTATTCTCTTGACGTGTTCTGTCTTGGCCAAAGACTTACGAGTAATAATCCTAACAAGTGGCCATAGGGTATACTTCTCCTTATGCAAGGAGCGATGAATCCTTTGTGGGTTATTCAAAAACCTTCGGGCACTTCAAACTTATACCCAATCATCTCGGGTCCACACTTTCAAGGAGATGCTTGCTTAAGATGTCAAAGTATAAGTCTCCATGACCAAGATGACTTGAATACCTCAAGTCGAAGGAAA
>JBBUKS010000059.1:2511359-2522976 GCA_038050645.1 Hedychium gardnerianum | reverse complement strand
GGTCGATCCCCCAAGAACCGTCGAACCGGCGGTTCCGAACCGTCGAACCGTCGGTTCCGAACCGTGGTCAGGTCTACTCTTAGTTCAACATTACTCTCACATTTTTCTGCAAGAGAAACTCTTTTCCTAGGAATACATCATACCATGAAACAAAAATCTTTTGTTCCAAGGGATGATAGAATTGGTAACTCCTAGTTTCCTTAGGGTAACCAATAAATAGACATTTATTAGACTTAGCATCTAGCTTATCTGATACAGTCTTCTTCCCATAAGGACAACCTCATATCTTCAAATAAGATAAATGAAGTTTCTTACTAGTCCATATCTCAAATGGAGTAGTAGAGACTGCCTAAGTCGGAACTCTGTTTAGCAAGCAGTTGTCTCAAGTGTGTAACCCCAAAAGGATTTAGAAAGAATCGCATGATTTATTATTGACCTAACCATGTCCAACAAGGTTCGGTTTCGCCTTTCATACACACCATTATGTTGTGGCATGTAAGGCGGAGTCCTTTGAGACAATATCTCATTGTCCCTGAGATAATCTTGAAACTCTTGGTTTAAGTATTCACCACCTCAATCCAATCAAAGTATTTTAATACCTTCGCCAAGTTGTTTCTCTACTTCATGTCTAAATTCTTTGAACTTTTCAAAGGTTTCAAACTTGTATCTCAATAGATACACATACCAAAATTGTGAGTGATCATCGATGAAGATGATGAAGTAGTTATAACCTTCTCGTGCATAAGTTGACATGGGTCCACATACATCGGTATGTATGAGGACCAATATATCATTCTCTCGTTCACCTTTTCCCTTAAAAGGTAACTTAGTCATCTTGTTTTTTAAGCATGAATTGCATGTATCAAATAAATCCTATTCAAATGATTCCAGAATTTCACACTTGTGTAATTCGGACATGCGTTTCTTACTTATATGGCCAAGGCGATAATGCCACGTGTAGGAAGCTAATTGATTATCTAATTGTCTACTATTTTTTAGCTCACTTATGTCATTACACATATGTGAGACACACCCGATATCCAATAACTAAGTGTTTAAAGAAATAGTATGAGATCCATTCTCGAAGACATTTGAAGGAAATAGGGCATCGGATGTCTTTCTCTTCTTCATGGACTCAAGATAAATATTGTCGTTTCTTCTCCAATGTTTCATCTTACCACAATAGTAACATGGGCCCTTTGGAGCTAGTTCTTCTTTCTTGGCCTTGAGAATAATTCTCAAATTTTGAAGTCAATCCAAGAAGTTCGGCTCAGTCAGTTTGTTTGTTTCCAAAGTCGAGCGCAAATTCAAAGAAAACATTTTTGATTCTAATAAACTAGAAATACACAATCGAGCATATATGAGAGAGTTGTTTTTACTATGTTAATGTAAACAATTTACATACACATATTTATCCCGCTTATTTATCGAATTCAAGAGCCCTTACTTTGAATTCGAGAGATTGTAAGTTTTCTCCAAGTGGGTTGATATCCACCATAGATAAGAACAACCTTGGAGTGAGTCCAACAAGTCATTCTTAGCTACAGTGGTAGATATCACACATACCAATTATGTATCGCTTATACATAACTACCACATTATGCTATCAACTAATTGATATACACATAAACATCGGGTTGTTAACTCATTAACAAGTATATATCTTATGTATATCACCCAACTTCACCCCTATCCATATTAACCTTGGAGTGAGTCCAATAAGCTAATCCTTCATGTTAAAGTCGACTCGTTAATCGCGAGATTGTATCTCAATGGTTTGAACATATCTGATTTTAGGTTGAGCTTGGAGTAAGTCCAACAACCCAAACAAGAAATCAGATATTGGTTCTTACCATATTAAAGGAAGGTGTAGACTTTAAAATTGACGTAAGGAATTTAGGTTTCATCATCATCATAATATCACACATGGCATAAATGATGATATATCACATCGCACGCATGACATAATGATATCACACATCGCACGTATGACATAAATGATGATATGATATATATATGACATGACATAATTGATGCATCTAATTATTTATTATGGTCTCATCTATTTCATGCAAAGTTATTAAACTTATCAATATGAAATTACATGACATAATCATACCATAAATTATGACATCTATCATGACATAAATCATGGCATAGTTGTCATCAATTAAGAAATCAAATATTATAAAGGATTTAGTTTCCATAAACCAAGATCTCTTCATTAGACTAGGAAATAATTTCCAAGTCTAATTCAATATTTGATTAGGAAACAATTTTCGAAGTTAGGAAATTCCTAATTAAATTAGAAAACAATTTCCAAAATTGAACTTCCAAACAAATTAGAAAATAAATTCCAAAATTGGATTTCCTAACACATTAGGAAATATTTTCAAAGATTGGATTTTTCTAACAAATTAGGAAATAAATTCCAATATTGGATTTCTTAACAAATTAGGAAATATTTTCCAAAATTGGATTTCCTAACACATTAGGAAATATTTTTCAAGATTAGATTTTCCTAACAAATTAGGAAATAAATTTCATGATTGAATTTCCTAACAAATTAGGAAATATTTTCCAAGATTGGATTTTCTAACAAATTAGAAAATATTTTTTAAGATTGGATTTTCCTAACAAATTAAAATAAATTCCAAGATCGGATTTCCTAACAAATTAGGAAATATTTTCTAAGATTTGATTTTCCAAGATTGGATTTTCCTAACAAATTGGGAAAATAAATTCCAAGATTGGATTTCCTAACAAATTAGGAAATATTTTCCAAAATTGGATTTTCTAAGATTGAATTTTTCTAACAAATTAGGAAATAAATTTCAAGATTGGATTTCCTAACAAATTAGGAAATATTTTCCAATATTGGATTTTCTAAGATTGAATTTTCCTAACAAATTAGGAAATAAATTTCAAGATTGGATTTCCTAAAAAAATTAGGAAATATTTTCCAAAATTAGAAATTTCCTAACACGTTAGGGAACTCTTTCCAAAATTGGATTTTCCTAACCATTTAGGAAACAATCTCCAAAATTAAAAAATTTCATATGGGAATAGGAAACAATTTTCGTATCCGAATTTCCTAAATTTCCATAAATAACATTTACAACAACCTACGCATGATAACACAGATCTATGATCTATGCCAACGCGCAAGTGGCTCTGATACCACTGTTGGGTTTCCGGAGATGTGTGTTTTAAAATTTGTTTCAAAAATAAGCAGTGGAAGCATAATAATTTCCTAAATTATTATAGCACACGTATCATACACATACAATTATTACAGCACACAATCACACACATACAGGATATACACATGCGCTAGACATAACCATAGATCAAAATAACTTCGTTAGAAGATATATCTACGAGTTCGTAATTGAACCTAGTAGAGAGTGTTTGCTAGCCTCACAAGGTTAGCCTCCATCGGAATCAACTAGCAACTTTTGGAAAGATTGTCTCTATCGATATCCACGCCCAGATATCGTCAAGATGGCTTCACTAAGCCACAAGTTTTCATCTCCAATTTGGTACTAGACAAACGAGGGAGATGATGGATCCAAGATAGAGAGAGATCTGGCTCAACTTTGTGCCCGGCAGTGAGGGCAACCCGACGGCACAAAGTGAGGGAGAGAGCAACCGAAAGGGGGCTGCTATCCAAAGCCTTTTCTTTGTTGTCCGGTGTCTCCGAAGTTGCTGCCAATAAAGGACAACATACCCCGAGGTGACAGGGTTCTAGTAGAAATGTTTGTTCACTGAAATGATGGTCGGAGGAGGCAAGAACGTGACTAAATAGTGATGCATAGTTCTACAGACAGATTTTGTCTGGTCCTAAAAAAGTTGTTGTTTGGAGTTGTTGTTCGTTGTTCGGCGTCCACGAAGCTGCTGCCGGCAATGGAAAATGTTCCCTAAGGCATCAAGGTTTTGATAGTAATGTTTGCTCGCCAAAATGAAGCTTGGGAAAGCCCATAACATGGTTGGACAAGGACGGACAGAATTTGTTCGCCGCCTATTTTGCTTGGCCGGAGATCCTTTGCCTGGAGGTGGCTGCCCCAGAGGTTCTTGCTGGCCGACAAGAGGAGGTTGTCAATTGTCCCTTGGTCGGAGGTGGCTAGTTGGGCGGTAGCACAAGGAGAAGAAGTCTCCTTGTGTTCGGTGGCAGCAAAGAGAGAAGAGAAGGAGGAGAAGAAAATTTGAGAAAGCCTAACAATTAAGCTTAATCAAAAACTCTTATAAATTCTCTCCCTATAGGAGAGTATTTATAACCTCTTCTCAATGACTTGGGAAGCAAGTTATCTCCTAAACCCAAACTCAACCCAGTAAGCCTTAACCAAAATACAACCCATTAAGCTCTTGGTTTGGTTCAAAATAAAATCACTTGGTTTGATAACCAAACCAAACCAATTTGGTTTATTATTAAACCAAAAAGGGTCCATCACATCTTCAAAAGATGTGGCCCATCTGTGCTTCTATTTCAATAAATATCTTTCCATATTTACCTTCGTCTGGTCCAACCAGACTTAATCTCTCTTGATCTGAGAATCCAATTCTCTAACTCGTTTTATGTCTTTCAAATATACTTGTAGTGTGTGTGACCCAATAGATTTTTAATTTATGTTGGTTATTCATAATTAACCATTAATTATGGATCGACCATGAGTAGCACTTAGTAATACATCATGATCCCCAATTAATAAAAAAAATCACAGTTGATTCCAGAACCACTTCTGACCCTTCAGCCGCTAAAGTTATTCGTGTGTATATTCCTTTTACTCATCTTATACCCGCTTGGTTAAGGACATGGTCTATGTGTCAGTCCTCACTAGGCTAACTATGTCACACCTAGCTCAAGTAGTAGTTCCTTATCCAACGGATTCAAATTACTCAAACACATTGTTCAAGAAGACCATTCTCTTAACATGTTCTGCTTTGGCCAAAGACTTACGAGTAATAATCATAATAAGTGGTCATAAGGTATACGTCTCCTTATCAAATGAGTGTTGAATCCTCTGTGGGCTATTCAAACACCTTCGAATACTTTGACTTATACTCAATCATCTCTGGTCTACACCTCTGAGAAGATGCTTGCTTAGGATGTCAAAGTATAAGTCTCCATGACCAAGATGACTTGAATACCTCAAGTCAAAGGAAATTTCCACTCGAGCTGCAATGAGATCTTTATTGACATATTCATATATGTATAGAACCATATCAAGTCACTCCAATGAACTAGTTACCCATAACTAGCATCCGTGTTTAACTCTAAACATCCCAATATCTCCAGCCAGTGAGGAGCAGTTGCTTGGATAAACCAAGGAGTATAAACGTGCTAGTTTCTCAGAATTGATGATATCTGAACTCATCAATTCATCGACTAGAGAATATTTCAATATATTCATAATTACACATGTAGAGATGCTCACTAGTTGTGATCCAATTACAAATTCTCTCATGCTATGAATCGTATTATGGACATTTAGTAAATGAGTTTAAGATCCAATCATAAACATAAAGAATGTGCATTCAAATAGTAAATCTTTATTTATCCAATAAATAGTAATACCATAAGGCGATTGTCTTAGGACATCTTTCAAATATAACACTTGGTTCACAGTCTAGCGACTGCTACTCCAAGGCCCAAGATCCCTTGGATTGTTTCCGATTAGGCAATCCACTAAAGTTTCTCCTTCAGAAAAGCTTTCGGAGAAGAAGAAAAACATGTTACGAATGTGGAGGATAGTAACAATTTTACTATTCCTCTACTGAATGAAATGCAAGTACAATATTACCAACAACTAGAGTATGCAGAACTTTGGCATAGGTTGTTAGAGAGATTCGGTGTGTCAACAGTACTTGCTTGCATGAATAGTTGAACGAATGAAGGCGTTGCTTGAGGAATTGATTACTAAGGCTTGAATCCTGAGGTTTCTTTTATAATCATTTTATCCAGTCGACTGAACCTATTGTTTGGTCGACTAAACCTCAAAATATGCCCAGGTTCGCGTCCAGGTTCACGATCTACCCATATTGTATCCTTTATAAAATTTGCTTGATTGGTCGATTTATCCTCTTGATTAGTCGACTGAATATCAAAAACTTCTTTGATACTCGTTCCTATCTTATCTAATCTACGCTTACCATATGTATTTGGTTGACCGACCCCATAATCAATCAATTGAACATTTGAATTTTCATTGTTAACTGATTCAATCATATCCAATCTCCGATTGCCAAATGTGATCGGTCAACTGAACTTTCTTATCATCGACTGAACCTTTGTTTCCTTTATTCTAGGCCCATATCAGATCTGTGTCTATCTGTTAGGATAGATCGATCAAACCACCACATTTGGTCAACCGAACCTTTCGGTCAATCGAAATCTTTATTTATCTACAAACACAAAGTCAACATAATAGACATAATAAACATAATAGTAATCCTACAAAATAGAGTTAGAGATATATAAATATGCATGATTTAATCTTGATAGTTAGGACTATCTGATTTTGACTTAGAAACCTCTGTTGGTTTTTTCTGTCAGATCAATGTCTAAGGTTGTCCCGATTGGGACGCGTCCTCACTGCCTTCCAAAATGAAAGGTCTCTCCAGGACTTACTTACCCACCAAACATCCGTTCCAACTGACCTCTTTGGACTACTTCTTCTATTCAATGTCTTATCGACCTGATCTACTAAGACTTTTCTGTAACGTTGAATTAACACAATAGATACAAATAGTAAAGTAAAATAGTGCTTAGCAATATTCAAAATATGTTGGTCCGGTCGACCACGCGCGATAGACTAAAAATATTATTTTAGTTACATTTGTTTGGAGTTCACTCCTTCAAGACTTCTTACTACCTAAAATTCACTCCCTTAGAATTTTCCTCTTGCTTAAAGTTCAATTCTCTAATACTTCTCACTATCTTAAGATTTTTCTCTTGCTTAGAGTTGACTCCTCCAAGACTTCTTACTACCTAAGGTTCACTCCCTTGGGATATTCCTCTTGCCAAGCATTTGGTCACCCTTAACCTGCTTGGACTTTCTCCTTTGCTAGTCATCCGATTAACCTTAACCTGACTAGACATTCCCTTTGGTAGTCATCCGATCAACCTTGACCTGAGTAGACTTCTCACTTGACTAGGCCAACCTTGACCAGACGTCATTAAACATATTGTCAAACAAAGATCAAGACTTTGGTGGTCGATTTCACCAACAGCTTTTGCATTTGATTGAGCTGCTTGCTTCATACTATTTGTCCATAAGTTTAACTTACACGGTTCACCTTTGTGTCTCTTGGCAAGTTGGTTCTATTTTGGATGTTTTACCAGCATTCTGAATTTGTCTTAAGAATATCTTCCATCTTTTTCCTCCAATTGGCAAAATTATTGTCATCGAAGAGAGGAGGATGGGTTGAGCTTAATCCTTCCTGCAAAGATATTTCTCTAAGATTCTTGAAAGCCTTGGGTTAGTAGCACAATAATAGAAGATAACACACAAGTTTGTTCAAGTTATATTTAAGGTATGGAACAAGGTTTTTGATCTGGTTTGGGTTTGGTTTGGTTGTAGTTAGGGTTTGGATTGGGTTTGGGCTAGGCTCAGATTGTCTTAATTAATTTAAATTGTTTGATCTGACTCAAAGCACAAAATTTGACCTATGTTAGATTCAGGTTTTACTTTGGGTCAACTGAACAAGCATTTCCTAAATTAGCTTCAGGTAGTGGCGAGGCACAAGGGTCATCTTGATCGGAACAACGACTACTTCCTAAGACAAAGCTAACATAAGAATCTAAAGCTAAACTGACTTTAATACAATCCCTTGGTCTAACTCAATTAGAACGAGATGAGTTAGCTTCAACTAGTTCCACTTGATTAGATGCACCAACCTAGACATGCACCTAACCAAACTTTTCTAGCGTACAATCAACTCAACCCACTCTAATACTAATTTGTAGGGTCAAATTGGTGAATAGCGTTAAGAAATTTATGAGCTAAAAACTATCAAGAATAACTAAAATAAATAGAATAAAAAAATAAAAAAATGTAAACATGTAGAAACTAAGTCAAATAATGAGCAAGACAATGTAAGCATGCAGAAACTAAGTCAAATAATGAGCATGCAAGACTTGTTCAGTAGTTTATCAATCAGAGCAGAAATCGACATGCACGGTAATAAAAAAATATGATTCTTATTTCTAATTTCCCCTTTCTAGAAAGTCTCTAGAGGTAGAGAAACCTTATCGAAAAAGAATCTAAAACTTATGTACATAAAAAAAACACAAGTATGATAATAGACAAAATGAAAGACTATACGCTAAGTGTTGCCAATAGGAATTGAAGCGCGAAGTTGTAGTCTATCATCGTCGCAGCACAGGAAGTACGTAAGAACTGGAGCACGAGCAGAGTAGCACGTAAATGAAAGGATTATATGAAAGTTCTGCCTCAAGGCTCCTTTTATAGCACTTCCTCGGATGCTGATTATGTGGCAAACTCTGGTCGACTGGAACCACCCCGATCGCCTAAAATTTACTGACATGGCTGCAACTGTTATCTGATAGATAATGTCATTTGCATTGTCCAATCGATCGGAAGTTGGTTGCCTGAAGCATGATCAAACCTAATCTTAACTTTCTCACTCGAATCACTAGATATTATCCTCTACCAGTCACTTGGAAGCACCTCTTGTCGCTTAGAACCTTGGATCACTGGATCTCATCCTTTACCAGTCGCTTGGAAGCACCTCTTGAGCTTGGAAGCACCTTCGGTCACCTCGACCATAGCTTCAATTGCTTGGAACCCTCCAACTTTACTCATCGAGAGTTATCACCAGCCAGTCGCACGGAGTCCCATCCAGTCACCTGGAACCATCAAAAGTTGTTTCCCTATAATTATTACATGTAATGAGTATGATTGAATATTTTAAGTTACTCGCACTTACTTGACTAGATGTCCAGCTCCCAACTGACCATCTAGTATGAGTTTCCAAGCTTCATCTCTCAGCTGACTTCACTTGGACTTGTTTGCCAAGCCTTCAGCTCCCAAACTGACTCCACTTGGATTTGTTTGTCAATCCTTCCGCTCCTAGCTGACTCCACTTGAACTTGTTTCTCAAACCTTCAGTTCCTAGCTGACTCCACTTCAACTTGATCCACCTAGTTCCCAACTAGGACATTCTTACTTGGTTCCCAACCAAGACTTACCTTCTACCTGATTCCCTATCAGGACTTCATTTGCCTAGCTTCACTAGGACTTAGCTAGTGTCTGGTTCCCAACTAGGATTTCATTTGCCTAGTTTCACTGGGGCTTTACCACTGCCTAGTTTCCAACTAGGACTTTACCATTTGTCAAGTAACTTGCTCCTGCACATTTGACATAACCTTGTTAGATTCAATAAACCTAACTTTAATCTTAGTCATACATCAAAATTTTGAGTCCACTATTGTGCTCCTAGCACCAACACTTTTGTAGTAGTCAAACTAAGATAGACCGATCACGCTCTATGATAGTAAATGATATCCTCGAGAGAGTTTGGACTACTTTCATGAACTAACCCTCAAGTCCCATTCTTATAGGTTCGAAATCAGAGTTCACCTTTCAGTTCTTCCTCCTTTCCCTAATATCTATTCTAACGTCTATTAAAACATATTAGCATGTTAAGTACACTAAGAACTGAATCAATGATCAACATATCATGCGATAAAAGAGAAAGATAGACCCATCACGCTCTGTGATAGTAAATGATATCCTCGAGAGAGTTTGAACTACTTTCGTGAACTAACCCTCAAGTCTCGTTCTTATAGGTCCGAAATCGGAGTTCACCTTTCGGTTCTTCCTCCCTTCCCTAATATCTATGCTAACGTTCGTTAAAACATATTAGCATGTTAAGTACACTAAGAACTGAATCAATGATCAACATATCATGCGATAAAAGAGAATGATAATAAACTACAATTGTCAACTCAACATCAGGTTACTTTTTGATCCTAAAATTAAGAAAACTACTCCATAATGTTAGAAGTACCGACCATTAACGTCATAGCTTATCTAAAGTCTTTGATGTGGACTCCTCCTTGATCCCCTATCATTGGATCGGGAGATCCCTTCCCTGATCACCAGATGTCTTGTAGTTGCCGCCCTCTTGCCTCCTTTTGTAGTTTTAGAGGCTTGACAGAGTTTTATAAAATGTAGGACAACCCTAACATAATTTCCTAAAAAGTAGGGGTGACTAACTAAATTTCTTAAAAATAAGGGGAGGCTAATAAAATTTCCTAAAAATAGGGGAGGCACCGTCTTGAAGCTCCACGGTTGTGAATTGCACCATAGGCATGTCGTGATGCATTCTGGTGTGTGCCCTATTCAAGAATCTGAATGAAACATGACTGTGTTTCTTTCTACTACTCCAAGTGATTCTCTGATGATGATTCTGACTCTCTAGATAATCCACAACCGTGGTGGCTACGATGGACTAGCCATGGATCATGCTGTAATGTTGTTCCTCCAGCTTTTGTGTCTTTAAGCATGCTTCAATGCTAAAATCTTCACTTTCTATCAATATAAAACACAAACCATAGTCATCCAAACTAAAATGATGAAATAAATGCAAAAGCTAGAAGTTTATATATGATATACTTATGTAATGCAATAAATATATGTTAAATAAGACCAAAAATATATGTATGATTCACACACATCACCAACCTTGACACGACTCTCCATTAAACATATTGATCAAACAAACATAAAAAACCTAGAGGTCGATTGCACCAACAGAGAAAGTCCAAACAAGTAAAGGAGGACTAGATGTTTAGCAATGGCGAATTCCTGTTAGATCAAGGTTGACTGGATGTTAGGCAGGTGAAATCCTGACATATCAAGGTAGACCAAATGTTAGGCTGATGAAGTCCTACTATGTTGAAGTTAACTGGATACTAGGTAAAGTAAGAGTTTAGCCTTTAGTAGGGCTGAAACAGAGGTATTAGTTGACTAATACGGAAATAACAATCGATTGATAAGCTCAAAACCTCAAGTTTGAGGTTTGAAGGGGTTTATAATGTGATCAATTGATTAATGGATATGAGCAATCGATTGATGCATCAGTCAAGTGGTGCACTTGACTGATGACACTGTTGGAGCGAACATAAATTATTTTGTTGATTTAGAAACTCCATTAATCATCATTAGTCGATTGATGGGTACCCTTAGTTGATTGATGTTGAGATAAATGGAGCCGTTGGGATGACATAGTAGGGCAATGTTCAAATCTTGACTAGAGCAATCGATTGATGGGAGCTAGCAATCAACTGTTAGATGGGTTTTAACCCCGACCTGAAGCTTATAAAGGAGGATTTCATGGAAAATTTTGTACATTGATTCTTGGAGATTTTGAAGGGAAGTGTTGTTACATTCTAAACCATCAGGAGACATTCTAAAGCAATCACAACATGATCAAAGCCAAGCTCTTTTGTGTAAACTTGTTTATTTTGATTGCATTCGATATCATTTGAATATTTGTGTTTGGTTTGTATTATTTGTTGGGAATCCTATGCGACAAAATCAAATCGCAGCGGAAAAATAGGATCCCTTCCGTGATCCATGCGAAAAATTCA
>JBBUKS010000059.1:2481277-2495076 GCA_038050645.1 Hedychium gardnerianum | reverse complement strand
ATGTCCAATAAAAAAACTCATTGTATTATATATTAATATCTAATACAATTTATTTTATTACAATCAGATTTCTATATTATTTGAAGAAAAAAGTAAAAAATAAGGTAAGGGTTGAGGTCTCTATTGTTAATGCATACACTGTGGAGGAAGTAACAACTTTGCATCACATTATTTTGAGCTTCACGTTCATAGCAAAAGGCGGAAAGCGGAAAGAAATGATGAGAGTCTTATTGATCCTAATTTAAATTCATTCTCAATTTTTAACTATCTTGGTCGACCAAGTGAACAATGTAAGCAGAGATACTTAACTGGTCAAGAATGGCGGGCAACTCAGACATATATTTTACTGAATTATCCAGAAGTATCGTTATATTATGAGTTAGTATCGCGAATCTAATTTTTTATATTTCTTATGTCGTAAAGATATATACTTAACTAAATTAGTTTTTTATGGTAGGATTTTTTAAAACTTATATTCTGAAATGTCGATACAAGAGTTTGATCATTTCTG
Source organism: Hedychium gardnerianum (assembly GCA_038050645.1). Taxonomy (NCBI): domain Eukaryota; kingdom Viridiplantae; phylum Streptophyta; class Magnoliopsida; order Zingiberales; family Zingiberaceae; genus Hedychium; species Hedychium gardnerianum. The sequence continues at coordinate 2,494,565 of JBBUKS010000059.1, read as the reverse complement.
CGATGAAAAATTTGCACCATGATTCAAATCATATGTAAATATACATATCCAAATTTGTTTATGCATAACTTAATTTTTAAATGAATAACATATTTATTTGACTTTGGGTTCATGCTAATCAAGCTCAAGTTGAGCAAGAATTGTTAATCCATCTAACATAAAGTCCAAAAGCAATGGTACGTACTTGACCAACATATTTTATAAATTGATATAATTTTCATACTCAAGAATATGAAATGGGGAAGACTACAATGAATAGTGATGTTTGTGTTCAATCATCCAAGGATGAAAGTACAAGAAATAATTTTTATGATTTGTTGGATGAAATAATAGAGGTAGAATATCCTGGTCCAGAAATGCGAGTTATCTTATTTATGTGTCGTTGGTTTGACCCTGCCAGAGAGATGAAGGTGCATCCATGGTATAATTTGATTGAAGTAAATCATGAGAGAATTTTTAAGAGATATGAACCATTTGTGTTGGGACAACAAGTGATTCAAGTATTCTATTCTTCATATCCAAGTTTGAAATGTGAAAAGATAGATGGGTGGGTTGTTTGTAAAACGAAAGTATGGAAAAAAATTGAGGAACGTTGGGAAGACATTGCATATCAACAAGAGGAAGTTATAAACATATTTCAGACCGAGGAATATATTATTCCAACATTACGAGATCCTATCGGAGTAGTGATAAATGTGGATGCAAGTGAAATTCTTGAGAATGATGATGATGATGAGAACAACGACGATGGCAATGAGGAGGAGGATGATGATGAAAATGAGGACTTAGATTTTTGATCATCAGTAAGTTTTTATTATGAGTAAATTTAGTTATAATCTGTAATTTTAAAAAATTTGTAGCTCAATTACTTGTCTATATATCGTCTCATTTTTAAATTTATATATTTTATCTGTTAAAGCTCAAAAAATTTCTTATAGGTCATTAGAGGTAAATTTAAAAAATTTGTAGCTCAATTACTTGTCTATATACTGTCTCATTTTTAAATTTATATATTTTATCTATTAAAACTCAAAAAAAAATTCTTATAGGTTATTAGAGGTGTCATCTTGTCCATCGCAGGTTTCACGAGTTCACAAGTTTTTATTATACATATTGTAAGAGTTTTCATGTTCTTCAATATGCATCAAATAGTATATATTACTTTATCATAACAACTGAATTTTTTTTGACAATTTTGATGGGGTAGTCATAGACGGAGTCATGGCCAGTCGGATTCAATGCCTAACACTAGACCTACACCCCCCCTCTGATCAGGCAGGACCTTCCCGTGCACCTTCCTATTCACCTTCCTCGGTACCTTCACTTGTACTTTCCCATTCACCTTCCCCGATACCTTCACACAGGAGTCGCTAATACCCGCCAGACACTCAGTTGCTACGATGCAAGATATTCAAGAGTGTATAGTCTCATATGGAGATTCATAAGTAGTAAAGAAAAAATATTTAATTTTTTCCAACTATCTTAATTATTTAATAGTGTTTGTTTATAATTTAATGATAGGTTCCATAATTCTGTACGTGTTATTCACGAGATTATTGAAATCGTGAATAACCATTGGAGAGGTGATTCTATGACATATACAAGCACTCCAACACTCACAAAAAAACTTTGGTGGAACGAGTTCAAGGTATATCCCTTTAGTTTATATATGAAAGTAAAGTTAATATATAATCAATTGGTTATTTTTCCATTACAGCGATCTTTCACTTGGGACCCTGTTGAGGAGTTGAAAATCAGGAGGATTTTCAAGAAAAAATGTGGCGATCACATCCGACATGTACTTAATCATGCCAAGACCAGGGGAAAAGCCAAACTTCATCACCGAGGAAAATTGGACAAGAATCTCTAATTATTAGACAACTGAGGAGAGCCAATAGAGGAGTCAACAGAATAGAACAAATCAAGCTTATAATTATGGAGACTCATCTACAACATATGTGGGAGGCTCTATTAATATCTATGAGCATACTCCCACTATAGATTGCTAAATTTTTAAACACTCCCACTATTTTTAATATATTTCAGACTATTATATTATTTCTAATGATGTTTTATTAGACTAAAGAAATGGGGCAGGAGTAATTATTTATAAATACTTTTACCCCCACATTTCAAAAAAAAAGACAAGACTTCAGAGGGGATAGAGCTAAATCAATCAAGGTTTGAATTAATCTTTTATCTTAATTTATACCTTTGATTCAAACATAAATATATATACTTACTCTCTGTTTATATTATATGCATTTCTTTGATCTGAAAATTTCTTATTACAATACAGGATAAATATGATAAGCTAGAGCTAGCATGGAGAAATCCGCAAGCTCCTGATGAATCCAGTGGATCTAAGCCCTCCGTTGGTAATAATTTGAATTTATGACTGCAGGCGAGTGGGGGATCGAAAGGGAGAAGGATATTGAGAATGTGTTCTTTGAGTAGAACCCATAGAGTTTCTAGTACATCTTCTTCCACCCCACCAACACTAAGGACACAAATTCATAACTTGACTGAAGAAGCTATCACATTGAAAGGGAAACTCACTCAAAGAAATCAGGAAATGATTCAAAGAGATGAGGAAATGAGGCAAATGCGATAACAACATGACTTAATATTGCGACATCTTCATTTAGCCTCTACTCCAAGTCAAATACCTCCCAGTGTCCCTGATGGTGGTGATGATTCTTCGTGATTTGTTTATGTATGAATGCTATTTGTCTTAGAATTAGTGTTTTGCACATCTAATTTTTGTAATTTTGATTAATACTGTTAATTTGTTTCAAATAGGGTTGGTGGAAATTTATTAATATCGGAGGAAGTAAGTCTTTAAATATTAAGTTGTGTTATTTTATAAAAATAAATTTCTTGTTTGTGCAAATATTTTTTATTTATTTTGATGCAGGAAAAGAAAAAGAATATAAGGAGAAGAATGAAGTAAAGAGATTTTTTTTAGATCCTTGTATGAGATATTTTCATTTGTATTTAGTTGTTGAACATGAAGAATGTTAGATATTATCATTTATCTTTAGTTGTTGACTTGTATGGATAGATTTGATATGTTTGTTTTGAATTATTTTAGATATGTTTGTTTTGACTTGTATGGATGAATGATAAATAGGATGTGTAGAATGTGTATGTTAGATTTATATAAGATGTATATATGATAAATTCCTGAAATAAATATTATTTTTTAAAAAAAAATACATTATGCGATGAATTTGGCGACAAAATGGATTCGTCGCAAAATTATCGTAATTATTACTGTACATCGTAATTCTGCGACGAATCCAATTTTCGTCGCAAATCTGTGACGAATCCAGTTTTCATCGCAGATCTGCGATAAAAATGTGATTTATCGCAGATCTGTGATGAAAATATTATTCGTCACAGATTTGTAATGAAAATTTTGTTTTCATCGCAGATATGTGTTTGGTGAATTTTGCGACGAATTATTCTTTCGTTGCAAAATAAGAACGAATTTTGCGACGAAAATATAATTTGTCGCAAAATTTGCAACGAATCCATATATTTTCTTCGCAAACTTTTGGGACGAGAATTTTGGGACTAATTATTTTTTGTTGCCAAATTTGTTGCAAAAAAATTTTGCGAGAAATTTTTTAGTAAAATTCTTCACAAAATTTATTGCAAAATTGTTATTTTTTGTAGTGTAAATACTGATAAAACAAACAAAGACTCTTTGGTTTTAGTTTGTAAACATATCATAATTTTATTTTTCTCCTCATTTTCTGTATACTTTTTACATATTGTACTTCTTTTGTAGTTAGCATCAGGTATTCAAGTTTTTGGCCCGATTAATCCTAGCGTGACTAGCTTGGACCCCACAAAAGTTTCCCACCAACCACTAGGGTAAATTGGAAAAACGCACGTGGAGGTCCATCCTGACAGTCAACATTCTCTAGTATATATATATATATATATATATGATTTTGATATGATGCGTGTCGCTTCCGTCCGCGACTGAGGCGCCTGGATGCAAATAGAAAAAACCCATGTTGAGGTCCATCCTGACAGTCAACGTTCTCGAGTATATATATATATATATATGTGATTTTGATATGATTTGTGTCGCTTACATCCGCAACTGAGGCACTTGGAATCAATCTAGGCGCCTCAATTTTAAAACAACATTTTTTTATTTACTAATTCCAGGCGCCTCAAATGTACATTTCAACATTTTTTTTGTTTATTTTTTTTTAACTCGGGGTTAAGCCAATAAGATTTTATCTTTAGAGTTCAAGGGTTGGGCTATAGTGTTCAAGCTAAAAAAAATTTAAAACGAAAAAAAAAATAGAGTATACGATATTTGGGGTATAATATTTAGGGTTTAGGATTTAAGAAATTTTTTATTTAAAAAAAACAAAAAAGTAACACTTGAGGCGCCTCCATCAATTCCAGGCACCTCGAGTACCTTTCGCACACAGGCGTGGACTAAAAGTCATGCAGTATATCACTATTATATATATATATGTGTGTGTGTGTTTTCTGGAGTTTGTTGGTCATGGAGTTTGTGGTTGTGTTTTAGAGTGATAGTCCATTCTAGTCCGGCAAGAATTTCTGATGAGAAATCTCTTTGTTTTAGGAAATAGATTTCTCTTGAAGTAAGAGCTTCAATGATATCATTGATTTATACTTTAAAACTGTTATTAATTTGGGACATTGTTTTTCGTAGAAAAATAATGTCTATTTGTACATTATGTTTCTGGAAGTCTCCATAACCTTTGACTTTAATTAAGATTTTAATATGTTTAATGAAGTCTGGCATGATTATATTAAAGTTTGGACAAAAATAGGTAATGCCTATGTTGCTATTCATGTCTACTTCAATAAGTCTAATTACCGCTTTTCTTTATCCGAGAACCTAGAGTCATAAAGGACTAGTAATACTTTTGCTCCAATGCTTCTTCTGGTTAAGCCTCGGAGACCAAAAATAATTAATCTTAAGTGGATGTAATTATGTCTTCTTTGTAAAAGCGTTCTTGTTGATTCTTCTATCATAAGATTCAACCTTTCTTCTTCTGCATCAGGAAGGTGAAGAGATTGTGTCCTATGATGGCAAAAAAGTGAAGTACTGAATGAAAGTAATCCCTAGTTGTATAATCTTCTAGGTTAAGTGAATATAATTGTTCATTAGAAAAGATTGTTACATTTCTTTCTATGTTGATAAGATCTTCTAACCTATGATTAGAAGTACTATTGCGTCTTCTAATTATAATACTATCTAACCAAGATATTGTATTTGTTTGTCCTCTTCTGATTGTTTGACAGTTACTTGTAAAGATTTTGGTTGAGGTTCTTGTGGGATTCATTTTGAATAAGGGGTGTAGAAAGAGTAAGTTGTGGGTGGTTTTCTAGGAATTATTTTTCCTATAGATCTAGTTTACTTAGATCTCTGGTTAAGTTATCTATATTTGTTTTCCACTCTGTAGTTTGGGTTGTTTTCTTTACTTGTGTTTCAATATGTAGTTATTTACTTTCCAACAGGGTAAGTCTGTGATGTAGCGAGGTTAATAATGCTATAATAGTGTTGTTTTGTTGAGTTACGATCTGGTCACCTTTTATAGTTAAGTCTACTATGTAATAACTGTCGTTTTTAGTTTTTGAGTATTTCTTTGTATATTCTAGAGCTTCATCATAATGTGTATTTCCGAATTGGAGTTTGTTCATTTATACTTGATGTCTTCAAATATAGTATATATGTTATGTAGTAAGGTAAGTTCTTCGTCAACTGGAGATTTGTTTGTGGTAATTAATTCTTTAATTTGGAGTAATACTGTTTTAGATTGTAGCTCAAAGTTTCTAGGTTTGTTTTCATCACTGAGTTTAGAAAGAGTTAAGATTTCTTTCTTGGTAGAGATACTGAGTAAATTAAGTTGGTTGAACCATCGATTTAAAGAATCTTGTGATTCCTTTAGGAAGTCTATGTTTCTTCTAAGATCACTCATGATCTGAGTTTGTTGTGAAATGTTAGAGGATAATTTTTCTATTAAGAGATTTTGTTTCTATTGTTGGAATGTTAAACCAATAAGTAGGTAAATTATAGTATTTAAGTGTGGATTGTCATGATGTGGACAGTAGTTGTATGTCTTAGATTTGATATAACACTTATGCTTACATTGATCTAAAGTAAAGATTTTTCATGCTAGGGTTTGTGGAGTTAGATCGACATAAGTAGGTTCTATGGATTTCCGGAAGTCTTTGGAACTAGAAGGCATGCATATTGTGGTCCTTAAAATCTTAAAGCTCTGATACCAATGTTTAAAATTTGCTCTGATAGATTTTAGGGAATTTTTTTATTATCAAAATCAGTCTTTGTTTATGATGTTTTTAGGTGTGTGGATAAGTTTAGGCACTTAAGAAGTTGAGTTGGGTTGATTTGGAGTTGGTTCAGGTTGATTTAGGGTTGTTTTTGTAGGTTTTGAAAAAAACTAGGTTGTCAGAAAGAAAGAATGTTAGAATTTTTCTTCTTGGTTTCTTCTAGTGAGCCTCACTTATAAAGGAACCAATAGCTGAGACGTAGCCCCGACTATTGTCAGGTAGGAGGCAGATTGCCTTCGTTACTTAGCTAGTACAAGTCTTATATGACCTTATTACTGTTATTCCTTACACAGTTACCATTCACAAGTATGTTACTAGGATAAGGACTGAGGAAGATAACAATCAAAGAAAATGAGAGCAGAGCATTTCGTTGACCTAGAAGAGATTTTAGTTCTTCGTAGGGAAATATGACTTTGAAATTTCTTAAGCATGCATAATAGGAAACTAAATTACAAACTATAAAAGGAAATTATAGTAGGCAATACAATAGGGAATTACATAAGAAACTTGCACAATGGAAAATACAGTAGGAAATTACATTAAAAAAACTCATACTGACTGAAAGCTTGAAACTGTCTGACACTTGCACTTGCTCGCTCTGCTTCACTGTGTTTTTCTTCTTAGCAACTGAGGTCTATTTATAAGAGAAACTTGCATCTAAGAGAGGGTTGCTTCTGAGAGAATGAAAGAGAGGTGGAGTGGACATTCCACTCAGTGGTTGTTGACAGTTGTTATGCTAGTGTTGAAATACGTTATGGCTTATGTATTTGAAGTGTTGTGACATCATTACTTAAGTTTTGGTGTTGAAATGCATCATGACTTACATTTTTTTCGGGTTCCATCACGTTGTCTAAGTTGTGTTCATCAATCGAGTCTAGGGATGATGCTCTAGAGCTAGTAGCTCTTGATTGAGCGGCTAAGTAAGCATTGGCTGATCTTATTGAACTGGCGAGTTTCTTTGAAGCATAATGTTATGTCTTCTTCTTGTAGTGATGATACAGTGCCTGGTGTTGGGTACTTAAGTTAAATGGGAAACTATATATGTTTCTTCGGCGAGAAGGTAGTCGAAGAGATCATCGTGTTTATCCCAGAGCCAATTACTGCCCTGGACTGAAGAACACTAGTGTTTGAGTTGGTCTGTTGGGGTACTGAGTGCTGCCCATTCTAGATCTGGGTCCGAAGGGTACTCTTCGATTTTGAGCTGGAGACCATTTATCTCATGAACATCCAATTGGATTAGATGCCTGACTGGTTCCATTTTTAAGTAGATCCATTCGAGCAGAGAGCTTTCAAATGTACAAATAACAAAAGTTCTGCTTCAAGGGCATGAGCTACAATGGTACCGAGTGTTTTTGGAAAATCTCTGAGTATCCAAAGTTTATGTAGAAGCCCATAATCCATAAGTGTAAAAGGGGTGATTAATTTATCTCTGAAATTGTATGAGACATATTTTACGTAATCAATATTTGTCTTTCTAAAAGAGTAAGTTAGATGACACTAGCAACCATATTTCTGTGAGTCAGCACAGGCTTTGGAGACCTTCTAGAATTTCAGTTTGTTGCTAAATTCTGCTTCGTAGATGATTGTCATGCCTTCTAGAGGATTGATGTGGAATGTCTTTAGAGAGTCACATAGATTTAAAAAGGTCTGGAAGGTTGACTTATCTGCCATGCTGCGAACGTATGTAGAGATCTTCTGGGATAGTATTAGGGAATCCGAGAAGAATATTTTCTAAAGTTATTTGTTTTGGAGTAGCCGAAGTCTTTGCTTTGAGCTTTCTTGCTTGGAGTTTGACTAAAGTCAAGTAATCAGGTCTCTGAGTTGAGCTAGCTGGCTGTATTTCCATTTCTTCTGGTTAGGAACTAGTTGATTGTTCTGGTTGCAAAGAGTCGGTTGCTTGTATATAAGTCTTTCCTGGTTGGATTTGTCCATCAAATTTAAGTAGAGTACTAATGAAAAAGTTAGGGCATATTTTTGCCCTGATAGAAGTAAAGGTATATATATTAGGAAGTCTATGTTTCATCTTAAGTCGCTTATGATCTAGGTTTGTTGTACTAAAGTGTTGGAAACTTGTATTTCCGTCAACCTAGTGATGGAAATGTGAATGGAATAAAGAGGTGGAGAGGAAAGAGATTCTATTGTGAATGAGACTTTAGTCGTATATTGGGAGTTTGAAGGCATGTTGGTTGATTTATATTATTGCACATGCATGTATGATATGAACAAATGCATGGGGAGAGACTCTCTCTCACGCATGGGTGCGCAGGGGGGGTGCAAATCTCGGGCCCAAATTGCACTGAACAAAGGTTGACTCGTGTGTGAGCACGACCTGCGCACGTCGAATGTTGGATCGGTCTAGGCAAAATTTGAACGCCTAAGCTCTCCACCTACATGTAGGATCGTAAAACAACGCTAGAGGACGCTAAGGTGGATAGCGCTCGTGATTTTTCATTTTTTTGTTAAAAAGGAGTAATAACACAGCGGAAAAGAAAGGAACAATAAAAACAAACAAGCTAACAGGTTTGTTTTTACTTGGTTCACCACCCAGCAACGGCTAGTTCAAGGCCCACACCCATATGAGTGCTGATGGGAAATATACTACAAGCTCGACGAGTACAAAGATATTGAATACAAAGTGCAATAAACTAGAAAACAGTTATACTGACAACCTAAAGAATGTAGTAACTTGGGCATTGGTTGTCGGAGGAGCGTTTTGGTGTCGTAGAGCAGTTTTCAGAGCACTACGCAAGCATGGAAGTCATATTAAAATCTTATCTGGAGCTTCTGATCGAAGTGCTCTTTTATTGACTCATCCAGGCGCCTCTATTCAGAGTTGATCTGATCGGATCCGAGTTAAGCCGCGTCTTTATCCTCATTCAAGCGCCTTGAGCACCGACATGGCTAGATCTGGTCACAGTGTTACTCAGGTTGAGTCTATCCCAACCCAGGTGCCTCAATCCCTTTGAGGCGCCTGGTTGCTAACGTGCGCCAATCAACCAGAGGCTGCCACCTCATCTCATCTCGCGTCGAGGTCATTTAAGCGCTTCAATCCTTTTGAGGCGCCTGGTTCGACTTGGTGTGCTTGGATCCTTCCAAGCACCTGGTTTAGCATTTGCAGGCTTATATTTTCTACATCACAGATTTAGCACAAACAAAATATATAAAACATAGAAAACATTTTTTGACAGTTAGGTCGGGGCTTATATTTTCTGCATCACAGATTTAGCACAAACAAAATATATAAAACATAGAAAACATTTTTTGACAATTAGGTCGGGACTGTCCGATTATGACTTGGGTTTCCTTGAAACCCTAGGTCAAACTGACACCTATTGTTCCCTCAACGGGGAACACATCCTCACCTACTCCTCTCAGGAGAGTGTACCTGTTGCCAAACATCTTGACCTCCAGAACTGTTTGGACTTTCGCTCAGCATCCGATCTTGATCTTCGGGACTTTCCGTTAGATGTCCAGTCCGCAACCCATCTAGACTCCTGCCTAGTGTCCTTGACCCCCAAAGCTTTTCGCCTAGTGTCCTCGACCCCTAGGACTTCTGCCCGGTGTCCTCAATTTTCCAAGACTTCTACCCAGTCTCCCTGACTTTATTGCCCAATCTCCCTGATCAAGTCTTCTTACCCAGTCCAACTGACCAAGACTTCTTTGTCTAGCCTCAATTAGGACTTTCACCTTGCCTAAGTTCCCTTAGGACATTCTGCTTGAGCTTCCTGCACACTCAATCAGACTTAATAGATAACAACAAACCTTAACTTTGAAACTTTGTCATTTATCAAAATATATGTTCGATTAGCTGGTGCTTCCAGCACCAACAATCTCTCCCTTTTTGATTTATGGCAACCTAGTTCAAAGTTAAGTAGAAACATTTTGCAAATAAGGATTTTACTGCATAAACAATTTTAAGTAAAGAGACAACCAAAAATTTCACAAATAAGAATAAACCAGGTTGCTCCCTCTTAATTGTAATTCTCCCCCTCAAGCTAAGGTCTTAGGTTTTAAAAGAATTTCTCTTCTCTTTCCTTAACTTATAACTCATCGTTATCTCTCCCCCTTTGACATAAATAAAAAAATAAGGGGCTCAAAGAAAATAACAATAGAGTTAACAAACACTTAATCAAATTTCAAGACTTCCAAGTATTTTCAAATAGTTTTTATAATTTTTCAAAAATATTGAACATTTTTTCAAATATTCAAAAAAAAATACCAAAATTTTCAAAGTAAAATTTTTAGAAATATTGTTCAAGTTGAATTTTCAAAATATTTTTCAAGTAGAATTTCCAAAAACATAGTTTCAAAAAATATTTTCTCAAACAGCATTTTCACAAATATTTTTCACACAAAATTTTCAATAGAGTTTAAAAATATTTTTTCAAAAAAAAATTCAAAAACATTTTTCAAGTAGAATGTTCAAAATATTTTTTTAAAAAAAAAATCAAAAAGTTTCAAGCATTTTTTTTAAAGGTTCTTAACAAGTAGTAAATGCAAAAATTTACAAACATAAGCATGAGGATCAAGTAAACAATGAAGGGTAATTTGCTTATAAAAGGGTAATGTCCTTATAGTCCAAGCATGTTTGACTTTAATAAAAAAAAAACTCATTTATAAAATTATCCTTATTCAAATGTCTGACTTAGTTATTAGCTGACTACCAAAAGATAACAGATTGTCACTTAGTCAGTCAGGTTAAGTGTATATTTGCATCTAGTAATTGACTAAGAAGGAGCACTTAGCTGATCAATTTATATTAGTATTTTTAGCCTAGATTTATAGTTGTGCACTGATATAAGCATTTGAAATTCAGGCTTAGCCCTAAGCATTTCACATCATTCTAAGTGTTTGAATACACAAGCAAGGTAACTTAGTATGCTTGTGAGATGCTAGTTACCTAAATCTATAGGTTCATAATTTCTACGAGAAGACCTAGGCTAAGTCCAGGGATTTTGAAAAATCACTAAGTAAAGTGGGATTTTTTATAATAATAATAAGAAAATATTAGTTAACCTAGAATTTTTAAATAAATAGGAATTGTCTAAAAACAATTTGAAAAAAAAATAGTTTATTGGTCCTATTCTACTGAGCACATTTCTAATTATCTTCTAAGTGTGCTAAACTCAAATTCAGGTAAAGGTTTAGTAAAAATATTTGCTATGTTAGATTTGGACTCAACATAGTTAAGTACAATGTCACCCCTAGCTACATGGTTTCTTACAAAATGGTGCTTTACTTTTATGTGCTTAGTTCTTGAGTGTTATATTGGATTTTTAGTTAAGTTAATAGAACTGATATTATCAATTAGGACTTTTGTGTTAGTGTAATTAAGTTGAAAGTCTTTAAGTGTATGCATTATCCATAGTAGTTAAGCTACACACTCCCCCATAGCTATGTATTCAGCTTCAGTAGTGGATAATACAACACAATGTTGCTTTCTACTGTACCAGCTGACTAGACTTTGACCTAGCAATTGACAGCTACCACTTGTGCTTTTTCTATCCAATTTACACCCAACATAGTCTAAGTCAGAATAGCCTAGTAGATCAAAATTGGATATTCTAGGGTACCAAATTTCTACATTTAATGTACCTTTAATATACCTAAGTATTCTTTTAACAATACTTAGATGTGATTCTTTTACACATGTTTGGTACATAGCACACATACTTACTGCAAATAAAATATCTGATCAACTTGCAGTTAAGTAAAGTAGAATTTCTATTACACTTCTAAAATACTTTAGGCCAATTAGTTTTCCTTCTGGATCACTGTCAATTTTTATATTTGTTGTCATTGGTGTATTAATCTCTTTAGAACTTTCTATTCCAAATTTTTTAATTAATTTTTTAGCATATTTGTTTTGGAAGACATAATTGTCTTCTTTTGTTTGTTTAATTTGTAAGCCTAAAAAGAAGTTAAGTTCATCTACTAGGCTCATTTCAAACTCATTTTTCATTAGTTTGATAAACTCTTTTAAAAAATTTGTATTAGTTGATCCAAAAATAATGTCATCTACGTAGACCTAGGCTACTAATAAATCTTTTTCTAAGGATTTGACAAATAAAGTAGAGTCGATTTTTCCTTGTTTGAATCCTTTAGAAACTAAGTAGGTTGATAACCTTTCATACCAGGCTTTAGGTGCTTGTTTTAAGCCATATAAGGTCTTTTTTAGTTTGAATACATGGTTTGGATAATCTAGATCCTCAAATCCAGGTGGTTGGTCTACATAGACTTTTTTCTTAATGAATCCATTAAGAAAGGCAAATTTTACATCCATTTGGTATAACTTGAATCCTTTGTATGCTGCGTAAGCTAACAGCATCCTAATAAACTCAAGTCTAGCCACTGGTGCATAGGTTTCATCATAGTCAAGTCCTTCAACTTGATTGAAACCTTTAGCCATCGGGCTTTATTTCTAACTATTTCCCCTTTATCATATAATTTGTTCCTAAACACCCATTTAGTGTCAATAATAGTTTTGTTCTTTGGTTTAGGTACTAAGTCTTATACTTGGTTCCTTTCAAATAGGGTTAGTACTTTCTGCATTGCTATGGTCCAATCAGGGAAATGTAAGGCTTCTTCTATCATTTTAGGTTTGATATTGGAGATCAATGCTATTTGACTTAAGTTTCTATATGATGATCTAGTTCTGACTCCTAAAGTTGAGTCACTCAAAATTTGGTCAACTGGGTGATTGGTACTTCTTCTAGATGGTCCTAAATTTGGATCAACACTTGATTCGTCTAAATGGTTTCTGTTAGGTTCAGTTCTAGATTCATCATCATCTTCTAGATTTATAATTTATTGTTCATCATTTGAATTGATTGACTTAGATTGATTGTCTTCATCAAATATAATGTTAGTTGTTTCCTCAACTTTAAGAGTGTATTTGTTATAAACTTTATATGTCCTGCTAGTTGTTTAGTATCCT
>JBBUKS010000059.1:2446084-2467045 GCA_038050645.1 Hedychium gardnerianum | reverse complement strand
AATCTGCTAAGGGAAGGTAGCTGGAATGAAGCACAAATTACTAGTGAGTTTGCTCCTTACATAGCAGATCAAATATTGAAGATCCCACTGATCTCAAGAGACATGGATGATGAGAGATTTTGGAAGTTTGATAGGAAGGGGAAATATGTTGTATGGAGTGGACACCATTTAGCGTGTGGATTGTTGGGTCCTCTGGAAAACCAGTCAGAAGTCTCATGTGAAAAGTGGTGGAAATTCATATGAAATTTAGACATTCCTCCCAAAATCTGAATATTCTAGTGGAGACTATCACTTGATATCATCCCTACATCAGCTAATCTCCATTGCCATCGGGTTCCATGCTCGGAATCTTGCTCGTTGTGTGGCTTTTATTTTGATAGTTCCATACGTGCTCTGTTCCTATGTCCTGCGGTGCGGATTGTTTGGAAAGAAACATCACTTTGGGGTATTATTTCAAAGGTGTGAGATATGAGAACACTGGATGTCTGTATATGGTTAAAAACTAAGTGCAACCAAACATAATTCGAGAGCTTGGCCATATGTACGTGGGGGCTGTGGAAAATGCGCATGAGAGCTACTTATGGGAAAGAGTCTGGGGCACTGAAACATAGCCTAAAATGATGTGATGCTCTGCTTCAGGATTTTCAAAGATGTGTAGTGGAATTGAGACCTCAGCCCACCGAATCAAGCTGTAGAAGAATCATAGAACAGACGAATCCGCTACCGAGAACATTAATGCTAGAGGTTGACGCTTGTATCAACAAGAAATTGAACCATTATGGAGTTGGTGGAGTGATACGGGATCATGATGGAAGGAAGATATATGGATTTGGGAGGCACACACAAGCACCACACTCGGTTACAGAAAGTGAACTCAATGCAATTCACGAAGGACTAGCATTCGTTAATCTTGGGGCTTAAGAAGACTTTTGGTTGTTTCTGACTCGTTAACATCTATGCAGACATTTATGGATGGGGATGAGAATTTACATTATACGGGAGCTCGAATTTTGCAAATTTGCAAGCTTATGGAGAAAACGCACAGTATTGCTCTTGTACATATTAGACGCATGACAAACTTTGCTACACATTATATAGCTCGTTTTGTTTCTTCTCCCCGCTTGTTTGGGAGAATGGGAGTTTCCCAACTTGGTTGGCAAATTTGTAATCTGCCATTATTTTAATAAAAATTATGAGTTTTATTGTAATATATATATATATATATATATAAATATTTGGCATGCAACCTTTATTCTATGATATCAATAGTATTATAAAGCCCTCGGAAAAATGGTGCAGTAGCAAAATGTCTTCTTAATTTCTTAGATGTCTATGGATCTAGTCCTAGTCTCGGTAAATTAGTAGATGAATTTTCATTAATGAACGGTTGACCTAAGAACGTTAGGCTGATGGACCGTGAGCGCTTCCCGATTTACTCTATTAGTGGGTGAGAAATTTTCATAGGATCGAATTAATCACATCTAAAATTAATCAACATAAATTGAATACATAGTGCTAACTAAAAATAATAATATTATAAAACATCTTAAATTTTAATACTTTTAGGTGACTTCTATATTTAATTTGATGTATCTTATTGAATGTTTTAAGTTACTAGTAATGTCCTTATTTATGTAGTGATGATTAAAAAATATTAATATATTTATTCATATTCACTATCTGTTTTATTTGTAAATATATAAATGCACACAATTTTTTTTTAAAAAAAAATAGTTGAAACTTTTATAAAATTACCCATACTGTGGTATGACGTTAATTAAGTATACTAAAATGTGTGACAATGCAGCTACTCTAAATTCCTCCAATTGCCATGTTAAAGTGTTACTAATCTGATTATACCATAACATTTTCTATGGATATGTATGTAAGAATTCAAACTTTGAGTGATGATAATTTTTAATTTAAATTGAATCACGAGACTTTTAAGATATTAAATTAAAAACCGTTCAAATTAAAGATTTACAACTAGTTAAAGCCTTTGTTTAGTTGAGGCTAGGGATTATCTTTTATTTTAAATTAATTTTATTCGATTAAACTTAGAGACAATGTTTTTGCATTAATTGGAGATTCCTCTATACAAATTAGCCTTCAGAATAATCGTTATTCTGTCGGATATTCACATATTTTTTGAAGTATTGTTGAAAATATTAATAGCAAGTTACTTAATTATCCTTGAATGAAGTTTATTAAGTATCACTAAGTCCTTAAAATAAGAAGAAGAAAAATCATTCGGAAAACTAAAACTAAATTTAATTTAGAGAATGAGAATGATCGAGCAAAGACATTACAAGTGCATTTGTTGAGTAGGTTAGCTAATACATTATATATATAATGCACTTCGCATACAATATTAGCCTACTATTTCTTGAGTCATTTTTTAATATTTCTCCATATGATTAATTTCGATGTATAATTTAGCACTGGCTTTATTAGATGGTATCCCATACAAAACAAGAGAGAAACTGATAACAGTGTTAGGTCAATTAAATGATGAAAACATCCATAAAAAAACACTACTTTAGAATGGAAGTTAGTGGTAATGCAAGCACATGACAAGCTATAATATCATATTTCTACAAGGAAAATTGTTGATCACCCAATGAGACAGAATAATGAAACATTAGCACAACAAATTTCCGAAAGCTTTGCCCTGTAAAGTGCTGAAACTAATCAACGCTTGAGAACGTGTGATAAGTGATTAACCGGCTCACAAAAATATTAATTCCACCTTTGAACTTGAAAATGTAAAGTGCAGTTGCCAAGTAAAGCTTATAAATATGCATAAGCATTACGTTCTTCCAAGCAAGAAGACTGAAGGATAAAACCTTTGATAAGTCGTGGAAAGCAAAATGTTGAGCATGGGAGCTAAGTGTCTTGTGATCGTATGTGTTATGGTGTGCTCATTGTGCCTTGTCAAATCAGATCTTGAGTTGGGTTTCTACGACAAGAGTTGCCCAAATGCGGAGAAGATCATACAAGATTATGTCAAGAAGCACATACCAAATGCACCTTCTTTTGCAGCTGCTCTTCTCAGGATGCACTTCCACGACTGCTTTGTCAGGGTATGTAGTTATCATATCGATCAAACTGAGGAGTAAGTCTATGAATGCGATAGATATCACCAGTCGAAGTTTAGTGTTATATATTGCTCATTTTGTCAGGGTTGTGATGCTTCTGTGCTGATAAACTCCACCACAAATAACAAAGCAGAGAAAGCAGCATCGCCAAACCAATCCCTTCGTGGATTTGATTTTCTTGATAGAGTGAAGAGCGTAGTGGAAGCTGAATGCCCAGGAGTTGTTTCCTGTGCAGATATCATTGCCTTAGTAGCAAGAGATGCAGTCGTGGTCATTGTAAGTAACTAAAGCATCCTTGAATTCATATACAATTCATCATCACTATAATTTATCATGATGTTATGCTCGATTAGTATAACTTTTTAAGTAACAATATATATTTTGTTTCCTATCGGAATTCAATGAA
Source organism: Hedychium gardnerianum (assembly GCA_038050645.1). Taxonomy (NCBI): domain Eukaryota; kingdom Viridiplantae; phylum Streptophyta; class Magnoliopsida; order Zingiberales; family Zingiberaceae; genus Hedychium; species Hedychium gardnerianum. Next base: position 2,463,541 of record JBBUKS010000059.1, on the reverse strand, counting down.
AAAAAATGATTAACTTGTTTCAAGTCTTTCACCACATTAGGGAGGTCCTTATTGGCATGTTCCAACTGGACGCAGAGATGGTTTGATCTCAAAGTCCACAGAAGCATTAAATGAACTCCCAGCACCAACATTCAACTTCAGTGCTCTTCAAGCATCATTTGCTAGCAAAGGGCTGAATCTTTTAGATTTAGTTGTTTTGTCAGGTACTTGACCAAATTTTCAGCATTCAAGGTGCAATTTTGTTCTCCTTTGCTCTCTTTTAGGCAGAGATTTAAGAGGTGCCGATCTTCACATCATTGTAGGGGCTCACACAATCGGAGTCTCTCATTGCCAAGCATTCAGTAATAGGCTTTACAATTTCACTGGTAACGGCGATCAAGATCCTTCTCTGGATAGCTTCTATGCTGCCAATCTGAAGAAGAACAAGTGCAAGACCGCGAACGATACGACGACGATCGTCGAGATGGATCCTGGTAGCTTCAGAACCTTCGATCTTGGATACTATAAACACCTGCTCCAGAGAAGAGGACTCTTCCAATCTGATGCGGCTCTAAGCACAACTCCTGCCACCAAGTCGGCCATCATTCAGTTGCTTAACAACCCCCTTGAAGTGTTCTTCAAAGAATTTGCCTTGTCCATGGAGAAGATGGGAAGGATTGGGATAAAGACAGGATCCGCAGGTGAGATTAGGAAGCAATGTGCTCTAGTCAATCACTAAAATTGCTCAAATCCAGCTTAATTTCTTTTCGTTTAAATTTGGAATTTTGATGTTCTGTGGGAGTCACTTTGTTTTCTCCAGTGTATTGATGCATTCATGTTGTAATAAATTCAAGCTTCAGGTGTGTTTTCTGTTTGTTGAAACCTTCAACAAAAACCGCGAAATGAGAGGGAACTGCATAACTGATATTAATAATTAATCGTTGTATGGCACTTCCATTGCACATCGCCTATATCGTAGTGGGCCATTTACAGCCACCAAAAGCTATTAATCATAAATTTGGGCTTCGGGTTCTTTAGAGTGGAGTTGGACACGAATAACAGAGACCCATAAACACTGAGAAAAAGATGAACACCATGGATCCACCACTTGTGCTGACGCAGTTACAGTGCATCTTCCAACCCAATGCCTTTTCTTGTTTAATTGACCGACACGAATAAGAATTCGCTTTAGGAAACTTCATAAGTGCACAATGAGTTGGTTTTGTTGGCACACCATCTCATCTGCCAGGGATGAGAGAGAGCACGAGGAATATGCAGCAAAGATTTCAGATTTGTGTATTGAAGAGGTGAAAGAGATGAGCATTCTACAGTGATGCCATAAATGGGAGATGACAAGAGCTATATCAACAGTTGCCTCAGTCCCTTCTGATTCTCTTTTCTTCGCCTCCTCTTCTTGTCACTGAGCAGCGAAACTACTCGTTCCCCTTTCTGCCTTCCACTCCCTTCGTCTTCTTTGGCGTTGTAGTTCCTTTTTATCATACTTCTTTTGTCGAAGTCGCTCGTCACTGCGATTCTCACGTGTCCGAATCCTCAAGCATCGGCCATGCGTTGCGATCTTGAAGTCGACGTCGATGGCGAAGCGACTTTCCTGGTCGATGAGGTGAGCTTGATTACTAGTAAGTTTCTTTTTTAGTAAACATTCTTCTCCGACGAACAGTCGATGCTTGGTGTTATATATTTCGACTCGATTTTTTTAGCTCTCTTCAATCGCGTTCTGATCCATCTCTTCATTTTCATGTACAATTCATCTTCACCATTTTTGCTTGGTGAAGATTCGTTCATCTTCGCCATTTGTTGGCAAGCTTTTGGCTTTCTCTTCTGCCTCATTAATGGAGGCTTCACGTGAGCAGTTAATGCTTCAGTCATTTATTTCTTTTCCTTTCACCTTTTTTTTTTTTCTCTCATGAGCAAAATGGGGTTTCGATGTCGAAATTATTGCTTCCGTTTACGAGGGAATGATTCCTGTCGCTGCTTTTTCATTATGCTCATTCAAAGCGCCAAGTTACACCTTCCTTTCTTTTCCGCATTGAACAATGAACCAATGGAAGGACTCTTCATTCCCCACTAGACTGCCTTCTTCAATCCTTGAATTTAATGCTTTTAGATTCCGTTTATTAACCATTGGTCTAAGCTGATTAATACATTACAGGAAGTCCTCTCATCCTTCTGCGGCAAGCTAAGAAACTTAAGCAACAAAGCTTTAACCGCTTCACCAACAAAACCCCTCAAAGTTGCAATCACTGGCTTCCCTGGAGGATCAGAGGCATTTGAGCTAATGGCAAAGTTCTGCTACAACAATGGCAGAGCTCAAATGATAACATCCCACAGCACTTGCCTTCTGCACTCTGTCGCACACTTCATGGACATGAGTGATGGTGTTTCTGCCTCCACGAACAACTTGCTTGAGTTGACAGAGAAGTCTCTGGAGGGACTCCCTTACTGGTCATGGCCTGAGATCATGCACGCTTTGAAGCAATGCGAAGACACTTTTTTAGTTTCGGTTTCTTCGGGGCTGCTGGATCGAGTGTTGGAATCCGTTGTCGGTAGAATCACAGCAGTAACTGATGCTAGCCCGTCAGGTTCATCCCCTGAAAGCTCAGCGCTAAGGTTGTCAGTTGATTCAAGAAGCACAATTAGCGCGAAGAACAGCTCCCACCGAGCTTGGTGGTTCGAGGATATTCTGAGCTTGAGCCCAGACGTGATCAAAAAGATCATCAGAGGCATGGTTTCGCAGAAGGTAGATCATGTACTGGTTAGTAAGTTCCTCATGCATTATCTAAAGAATGCAGGGTCCAGTTCCTCGTGTAACAAGAAAAGGGCTGCCGAAATTAGCATAGAACTGCTCTACTCTCTTGATGGAGGCAGCTCGGTGTCTTGCAAGGGCCTGTTTGATGTTCTCAGGGTCTCAGCATCCTTGAAGCTCAGCAAGGACTGCCAAACCAAATTGGAAAGCATGATAGGCAGAAAATTTGACCATGCAACATTAGATAGTTTACTGATTCCAGCTCCTGCAGGGATGGATTGTCTCTATGACGTCAGTCTAATCTTAAGGTTCTTGAAGTGTTTTCTTAGTACCAGCAAAGTTAGAGAATCAATAGCTCGATTGAAGCAGGCAGCAAAGTTGATGGACTCTTACTTAGCTGAGATCGCCCCTGATTTTTCTTTGAAGCCTCTGATGTTCCTGTCACTTGCCACAGCTCTACCTGATGAAGCAAGAGATTCCCATGATTCAATTTACCGAGCAATCGACATGTATCTTGAGGTATCTTTCTGTAATTTTTTCATTCGGTAATTAGTTTGGTTTGGTGTATAACATATTCTTTCAGCAATTAGATAATTCTTGTTCACAAAATACTTAGGTTCATACTCAACTACTGGAAGAAGAGAAGACAAAGCTATTTTGTGCCATAAACTATGAGAAGCTCTCATCCGAATCCTGCAAGCACCTGGCGAAGAACTCGAAATTCCCCTCAAGAACAGTAATCAGAGCTCTCGTTTCTCAACAAAGCAAGCTCAGGAGCCTTCTGCAGGAGACCAACCAATTGAAAGAACCATCCCCCGAGCGAAATCAGAGCAAGAAAAAACAGTCGAGTGATGATCAGCAGGTCATTCTTTATGCGAAAAAACTTGAGATTTCCAGCGAGAACAAGAGGCTCAAGTCTCAGCTTCAAGGAATGCAATGGAAGGTGACAGAGTTGGAGAAGATTTGCAAGAAGATGCAAGCGCAGATGGAGAAGGCCATGAAAATGAGAAGAGTTAGTGGATCCAAGTCACTACCCAGGCTTTGCTCCTGATCTCACTCGGATTCATGGAGCCCACACAATTTTGTACTCATGTTATTGGTCATTCGATCGTGTTCCACAAGAATCTGAGATTTTTCTTGATTTTGTTCCTCCTGTAAAGCTGGTTGAGGGCATTGCCTTTAACAGAGGGAAAAGAGAAGTGGTTGTGTCCTTCTCTTTTGAGCAATGAGAGGTCAATTTGTGCAGCTACTTACATGTTCTTCTGCTCTTTCTTTAATCATTGTTGTCCATAGCCCTCGCACCTTTTTGTTAGGGGCCTCTTTACAGGTCTTGGAAGTGGTCTCTGTCTTCTAGTGTTGTGTGAATCTAATATTCAGAAAAAGGAATTCCAAGAGCAAAGTCTGTAATCTCTCGTGTAAGGAAGGAATCATGTGTTCAATAAATTGCCTAAACTTCTTTATCACTGATTGCAGTAAAACATACTAAATCATCTGCTGTCACATTTCTGGAACGCTTGGGATGCCGGTGCAGTCATGCATGTGCTGTTATAATATTCCAACATGGTAAGAAACATTAATAGAGCAGCCATTAATGGAGGAAGGGGATCTCAGTTCACAGAGCTCCAGACGAGGAAAGCGGCAAAGGACACCCTTGAGGTCGTGGGAGATGACACAGGACCCAACACTGTCAACACATTTACAGTGGAGTGGAGGGATGTGCACTACACGCCATTGCAATTTGCAAAGTGAGAGACAAGCAAAATCAAGGCTTAGAAACCAAAAAAAACTAAAACTTAAAAGCAGTTAAAGGTGATGAGAGGACTTGGTGAACAGAGAGAGCCACCATGAGCTTCCTAGTGTTAACTTTGCTTCTGATATGTGACTCACTGTTTGATTTGACTCGTTTGATAGATTGTATATTTTAGTTAGAATTCCGTAGCTTTAATTAAGTTATTTTCCACTGTTAGGAGACAGAGAGGTGACAGTGCAAGCATGCATGCATCAAGTGAGTCCCGGTAGAGTGGCAGAGAGCCTGCCACTCGAGAAATTTGCTCTTTAAGGTCAAATTCCTAACTGTAATTTAAGAATATTAAAAATTCCATTTGGATTGGGAGATTTTGAGCTAGCATTTAAATAAATTGAGCATGCAAAAGATAAATTGTTAAGTGCCATTAAGAACCACTTGATCTGTCAGAGCTGCCTAAACTCGTCCTAAAGCAAAGTTGCACTCTTGTATAAAATATATATATATATATAACTAATTAATTTTGAAATAATTAATTTGATTTCATGAAAAAAAAATATTAATCATTAAAATAAATCAAAAAATATTCTCAGTAGACATCTAGGAGTTCGACATCCTTTGATTATATATTCTATTTAAAGAATTTTTTTTTACAAATACGTCATAATTGAATATTAAACTGTGAATACTTGAATAATAATCTAAACGTTCTACCGTTACATTATAGTCCGGGGGCCAAAGTTGCACTCTTGTGAAAACAAAGGTGCTTGGTTAAAATGCAATTGTACTAAGAAGAAGGCTTATTATCCATAAATTACAAGATAAAACAGTCTTAATTAATACTGAAGAGTAATTAACTTAATGAATAAAATAAGATTAGTCAATGGGTGGGAATCTGTGAAGAATCTGTGTCACATAAACAAGGATAAAAACACCGTTGCTTGAAAGGTGAGGAAATTAAAGACTCATGGGGTTTGATGAACTGAGTGAGTTGGAGTTAAGAAAGTTATGGGCAATTAAGTTATCATGCATCGAGACGAAGAGATGACGTAAACAGCACAACATTGGCCTTGTGTTTCTCGCCTTGCGGAATCATTTCCATTTGTTTTTTAATTTTTGTTGACATTATTTATTAGTTTATATTTTTTTAAAGTCCTCTCCTCCTTGCTTTGTTCATGTTTCCCATGATGCTTTCTATTAAATTTGTGTAAGAGTTGTCTGAGATTGGAATCGAGTCCGGTTGGTGGACTTAATTTTCACCTCCGTTCACTGCGCTCGAGACAAAAGGAGATTGGGAGAAATGGTTAATTAATCAAGGATTTTGGTGAAAAGAATGTTTAAATGGCTTAAGATAAGAGACTGAGAATTATGTTTGGGCTTTCTTTAATCTTAGTTTCGAGGTAGTGTTTTGATGTTTGTATTTTGGATTGGGTAATTTACCATATCATCCATTAAACTTTAAAAATTACTCAAAACTTACATTTAATATTTACTAAAAAAACTCATTTATTTTCTAAAATACTCTGTAGTGATTTATTTTTAAGTTGAACCGAACTAAATCTTCTCTCCTCTCTATAGAACAAAAATATTCGCTGCGGACTAGGCCCAAGACTACAGCACTGTTAAAGCAACTGGGCCTAGTAGGCCCGGGGCATTTAAGCATAAGAGAATCGAATATTTATAATGGATTTAGATTTGATAGACCATAAGCAAATTTATAGATTAACAAACTCCAAAGAACAGAAGCGAACCAAAGGATTCAGAGCAAAAAAACAAAAACAAAAAAAACAATCAAACAAAAGAGCGTGCAATAAATTAACAAATGCATGCATATACGGATCAATTTCCAGAAATTATTCCTTGTGGCACGCTAATAGGCGTCAATTGTGCTCGTTGCTGACGATGCAGGCTTGGCTGCACATGGTGGCGCACGGCACGTTGCCGATCTTGCCGTTGGCGCAGCGGTCGTAGCAGTCACTGAAGCACCCGAATGCGCTGACCGCGGGCGTCGACGCCGCCGCCATGAGCACCACGACCAGGAGGAAGGCGACTACGGCCATTTTCTTGTCCGCCATGATGGTGAGGCTGCCTTGAATTGTAGGAGAAAATTGATTGAGAAAGACGAGCGTGAGGGAAGATGAGACGATTTGTTTCTCTTTTATAATGAAGGGAGAGGATGTGGTTGACCGGATTGAGTGGTCGTGGAGTTCTGGGCTGTGTCGGAATGGACACGTGCATGGTTACCCCATTCGTATTGCATGGATAGTTCAATCAATCCCGGAGAAATCATAAAATAAAGTATATATATATATTTTTTTATTTTTTTACAATTTAATTTGAATAATAAACGCTCGTGCGCTTTATACTTAAAATCATTATTTTTATTGTCATATTTTTTTTATAAACTTTAGTCATTTTAATTTTAACATGAAAAGGAATCGAATATTGATGGGAAAAAAATTATATCATATAAGTTCTCTATCAAATTTTTAGATATCCTAAAATTAAGAAGCTCTGAAGATTATTTCCTGATTCCACAAATTTCAATTTGGTATGAAAAACTACAATTCAACCCATCCTCCTTCACTATATAACTCATTTGTCATTTTTTTTTCTTTTATATATATAAAGAGAGATAAATAATATATTATTCAATTCTCATGTGTGATTCTTGTGCACAACTAAGAAAGAGGCATCCATGTGGACCCCTGAGCTTACCTATCACATGAGCGTGTCCCTCTCAATCGCGCATGAAAGTCAGATAAAAAATCATTATCCTATATTATTTGTCAATCTGTTAGCTAGAGGTTAAAGATTATTTTTAAATATACATATAATATAAATAGATTTTTTAAATTATTAAGTTCGGATGAAATATATATATATATATATATATATATTAAAAACTGACACAAATTAATTTAATCTAAAATTTAATATGTTTAAGTTTTGATGAAGTAGTAACTTCCTCGGTTATTGAAATATTTAGAAATGCAAAAAGTTATTAGAAATATTTTATCTTTCTATTTTTGAAAACAAAAAAAAAAATTGAAGCACAAACATGATAGAAAGAACCAGAAGCAGAAAAACCAAGATTCAAACGTTTTTCTAATTATTTTACCTCACGAATGAAATTAAATATTTTATAACTTACTGCGTTCGGTTGTTTCTTAATCCTATTAAACTTTTGTGGGATCAACAATTTTATATCTTTCTTAACTTTTTTATAAAAATAATCAGTGCTGATTTTCTGCTCCATCGCACACAAACATTCGCAAGATTTTTTGAAAGAATACGAGTGAACATATATTCATCAAAAGATATAGATATATCCAAAGTGAACATTTATATGCACAAGATGTTAAAACATTATGCAAACTTACCAGATTTATGAAAGCATAACAAGCAGCAACTTTTTTTCCCCATGAAATCAAAATCAAAATCACACATCAATAAGTTAAAAGAACCATTCTGACAGAAGTTAGTTTTATCTAAAAAAAAGTATGAAATTCATTACTGCAGTAAAAACAGAATGTAGAATCAAACACTGAAAATTGACACTAAACTGAGCTGAGCACTCATCTTCTCAGGATACAAATGGTTCACTTAAAACTAATGACAATCAGCCACCTTCCAGGGCCTAGTTTACCTAGTTCTTGGCTTTTGCAGCTTGTCTCTTTTTTACACCAAACTTGGCAACCTTAAGGCTGCGGTGAACCACGCTCAGGCGTGCAAGAGCTGCTTTGGTTAGATCAGGTCTGTAGTAATTATCTGTAATCTGTAAACAGAAGGAAAATATCATAAATTAGTGCAATTGCATTCAGAAAGGGTCATTCAGAGAAACAACGTTTTCATGTTTAATGAATTGCCCCAATGCAGAGGAGTGCATGGATGAGCATAAGTTCAATGCAGAAGCATAAAAAGAGTAATGGAACAATAACTAGGCTTCCAAAGTGATTTAACAATAACAGAGGAATTTGAGAGTAAAGATAAGCTCAGGAGCTTACAAGCTAGCAGCTCAAAAATAAATAAATAAATAAAATGCAGGACAAGATTTAAAAACAATAAAACATCTAGAAAGAATTGCAAAGCAAAACTAAGCTCAGAAGCCAAGCGTAACAAGCAAATTTCATTGGAGACCAATCAGCTGAGAGTTCTCCTGAAATGTTAGCAGCTCATCATAGCAACATTTTCAAATAACAGCAAAAGCAAAGAAAAATAAATAAATAATTTAAATGCAAAATAATGAAATGACAGTCATTGGCCGATTGTTAGCATCAACAGATAAAAGCAATTAAAAAAATCATTAAATCTTAACAAAATAAGCATAACCTACTTTGTAGCATAGCAAAACTAATGTTATGGAAATGTTCTCCAAGCAGAATAAGTCAATTTGATGTTATGGTAAATCATTAGATGTCATAACATAATCTCGTTTAATAGGACATTTGGCCTAGGCATACAACACCAAAATAGTAAATTTTCTTGCATTAATATCAAGAAAAAAGGCAATTTTTTTCCCTTATTGACTGTGAGGTTGCACCCATCATAAGTTGGGCTACAAAAGAACTATATACAGCTTGAAGAATAATCATGTACCTACTGGTTAGGAAACAAACAGAGATTAAAAAATGAGAACATTGACAAGCATTAAAGCTGATAGGTAACCTTTTGACCAGCAGAGCAAATAATGCAAATTTACCAAACTAAAGTAATAAGTATAAAAATATGCTGACGATACAGAATTAAATACAATAGACAAATGTACAAAGCAATGATCAGAACAATTACAGAAAGTAAGAACATGTAGATATGCCAAATTTTATTGAAGTTGATACCTGACTCTTGACAATTTTAGCCATCTTGAAGAATTCCTTTTTCAGTTCTGTTCTGTTGTGCAAGCTTGCAGGCTTGTTCTGTTTCTTTGTCTTAGTAGTGGCAAGGACAACACTGAGGTCCTTTTCTCCTGGTAGAATGGTTACAGTCTTCTTGTTTGCCAAGCCTGTGAATTTTCAATCAGGATACCGACTCAAGAAAAAAAAATGCACCAAACAATCAAAAACAAATATGGTTCCAAAAGCATTTCAAATGGCAAAGCTACATACTTACCTGAGTGCTTGTAGGAATGGAGGTTGTATAGATTGTTGGGCTCTCTACTGAACACCACCTTGTTAGTGCCACTGCCATACTGCTTAACAAGGAAAGAATTGTTCTTCTTCACGATCTCCCAGATGAGCGGTTCAGGGATAGTAGCCATTTGTACTGCAATATTATACAATACAAATGATTTATATCATATGACTCATGGATGACTGAAAATAAATAAAATCTCTGATTCTTCAGAGAGACTAAATTTAACCAGGAAAAACAGCTAGACAATGTAACACAAATAACAAGGATCAGCAATTGCAATTAAAACCAAACAGGTGAGCATCTGGAGATGGAAAAGTTGAGTGTAAGAGCAAGAGAATGAAAGCATCTGAAAGCCCCAGAGCTCCAACTTGTAGATCTACAAATCTAATCGTTCCATGGATGACACAAGGAGAAATGACTGGAATACCACCAACGAAACTTTGTATTTGGCTGAGTTGGTTCAATTCAAATTTGAAGGGCCATAAGCAAATCCTTGAACTACAATTGAGCCAATGATCCCTATCTGAGCAATAATATTGTTACAAGTGTTTCTTCAAATACAGATGGATGATGGCAGTCACTACGCATGGTATCCAGTCAGCTTTCGAAAATGTGCCTCCAGCCAAGGTGGCCCTTCCCTACGGAGGCCACTAGCCAAGCAAGAGCATTATATTGTATGATACTTGATCGATTGGCTGATTCTCACTGGTAATGCTCATTTTGAGGACACCTCAATGTGCAATTGACCCGTTTTAACGATTGATTATATTCTAGTTTGGTCCAACCTACTAACTTCATTGGACTTAATCACTAGCTCAAATTACTCAGGGATCTTCCCAACTGAGCATGTGTATACATGACAATTTATCTAGTAATAATTTAAATAACAAATGTAAATATATAACAAGTAATAAGAAGCTAAATGTTTAATTTATTTGGTTATTAACTTGTTTCTTCAATCATTGACATACTCAAGGAAATTGAAATGATTTCACTAAAATGACCTATATAATCAGGATAAGTATTTTAAAAAAAGATAAAATATATATATAAAAAGTTTATATGGCAAGGATTAAAACTACAACTGACTCAAGAGTCAAGACTGATAGAATAGTAATTAGCTTCAAAATCTAAGACGTGAACAATTAGCTCTAATAAGATAATATGAACTTTCAAAAAGATGAATGATGTAGATTTACATTTGAATAGTTATTCATCATAATCGAAAAAATATTACTAAATTAGAATAAAATATAACTTAATGTGAGTACCTATTCGGGCTAATAGTTAAAACCAAAATTAGCAGAAAGCAATCCTCAGAGTAAATAATATTTACGATGTTAAAAGGAAAAAAAACGAATCATTAAAAACTCTTCTGCCCCAGAAACGGGTCTTGTTTAAACTGAACCGCACGAAGGCGATAGCACCCTTGTTTCCGCATCAAGTTTAGTAAATAAAATTCCACAACTTAAAAAGACGAGGGATGTAAACCTTACAATCGCCGTCATTCAATTAAGTAAATCCGCAGGCAAATCATACAACTGATTTCACAAAATAGTTACTAAATGGAAAAGCTTTACAGCCAAAAAGACCGAATGGGAGGGATAAGCTCAAGCAGCATGAATGCGTTAGAAACTAAATAACAAGAACCATCAACAAGAGGAGAAAGGATCAACAAAATTGTAAGATTCGCTTCGCCAACATGAGAGGAAAGAGATGAGAAGGAAATGGAGATACCTTGCCCCGAGACGGCAACCGCCAAGCGTTCGAACAAATGGCAGAAGGTGACGATGCGAGATATTTATAAATTGCAGAAGATAATCATGGCCGTCCATTTTAGGGCGCACTTGATCTTTCATTCAGATATTGATCTGGGCCTTTTTAGTAATTGGGTTTGGAGTACTGTGGTCACTAAAAGGCCTTCAAGTTTAACAAGTGGCTTTACTTATAGAGTAAATAATAATAATATATATATATATATATATATATATATAAATGTTTTATGTTAAAAATACTTTAAAAAGATATTGGACATGAAAAAAACGAAGGTGGTAAAATATATCTTTTGGTATTTATAAATTATGTGATTTACAAAAAAAAAAAAAATAGAAATTAAATCCCGAGTTTGAAAACTTTGCTACATGACATTTTGTAAAACATTGGAGATTTAGTACAAGCCAGCTGCGCATAATCAGATGACCTATTTTTTTTAAAAAATAAAAGATTTTGAGAAGAAAAACAACATCAAAATTGACTTGGCAACCTAGGCATTGTAGACGAATTGTGTTTTAGCTTTTTCTCGTATTTTACAAGACTTCCTCACGTTCATATTTGAAGTTTGACAATATCCGGAGAATTCTTCACAATAGAGTTATGACCATTTGACTAAATAATAAGCACGATGACTATCAGGACTTTGAATGAATGCACTACTAAACATGCATGTGGCTAAAATTGAGACTAAAGAGTTATGACCATTTGACTATACGTGGGTCGATTGTTTCAATAAATTTTAAAGTAAATATTTAACGAATATAAAATATTTTAATTTTCATGGATCAAGTACTAAAACAAATACTCCGATTTATCTCTTTTAGAATAAGTAGGACCGTCCAATACTTAGGCCGTTCTGAAGGGGCCAGATGACGACTTCGCCAGAAAAGCACAACCTCCGGTCTAAAAAAAGCCTCAAGTTCTAGATTTATTTACTCAAGAAATTTGGAAAGATTAATAATTTAAGTTACGATTTTTTCACAATCATAGAATTTAAGATGAAAAAAAAGATAAAACCTTCGTCCTCTATCCCTATCAATTTATTTTAGAACTAAAATGAAAAAGATAAATAGAAAGATAATGATCAATACACAGTCATCTAATTCAAGGATAGATGTTATGTGACTGGTTGAAATATTCAAATAACTTTTTATAGTTTTATTTTATTTTGAAAAAGTCAATTTAATTTTTTTGTTAGAATGGGAAGAATAAAAGCAGTTAGGGTCCGATGTATTTTTTTAAGAATAAAAATATTATTAGCATTTACGGAACTATTAAATTCACAAGCAGATATTATTTGTGTAGTCGGAGATTAATGCTTCAGCTACTACATAATTCTTTGTGATCTCAGTCTGATTCATCTTCTGCCATGGTTTTTCCAAGAATTAGATGCATCTTTCCTCTTCTTCCTCTCCTCTTCAATCTCTGCTCTGCAGCCGACACCATCTTCTTCAACAGCTCTCTTTCGGAGAAGCAAACCCTTACCTCCGCCGGCGGCAACTTCGTTCTGGGCTTCTTCGCGCCGGGCAACTCAGATCGATACTACGTCGGCATATGGTACGGCAAGGTTCCCAAGCTCACCTCTGTGTGGGTCGCCAACAGGGAGACCCCCGTAGCCGACCCGTCCACTTCTGTTCTCAAAATCTCAACCAACGGCAACCTCGTCCTCCTCGACTCTTCCAATGCCCTCGTCTGGTCCACCGACGCCAACATCATCACCAACTCCACCGTCGCCGTGCTCCTCGACTCAGGAAACCTCCAGCTGCGCGACGCCTCCAATTATTCTCGGGTCGCGTGGCAGAGCATGGACCACCCCACCGACACCTGGCTCCCTGGCGGCAGAATCGGGCTGAACAAGCTCACCGGCGTGAGCCAACGCCTGACGGCCTGGAAAAACAGCGACGACCCTGCGCCCGGGATCTTTAACCTGGAATTGGATCTCCACGGGACCAGCCAATACTTCATAATGTGGAACTCACCTACTCGTACTGGAGCAGCGGGACTTGGAACGGACAGATCTTTAGCCTTGTTCCAGAGATGACGGCGAATTATAACTACGACTTCCAATATTTCAACAACTCTGTGGAGAACTACTTCACCTACTCGGTGAAGTCCTCCGCTATCATCTCCAGGTTCGTGATGGATGTCGACGGGCGGATCAAGCAGTGGACATGGCTGGATGACAAGCAGTCGTGGATCCTCTTCTGGTCGAAGCCGGAGAAGCAGTGCCTGGTTCACTCTCTATGCGGAGCTTTCGGCAGCTGCAATGAGAACGCCATGCCCATCTGCCATTGCGTCAAGGGCTTCCGCGTCAGGAACCAGAGCGACTGGGATTTGGGCGACCAGAGCGGAGGTTGCACCCGGAACACGCCGCTGCAGTGCGGCGATCGAGCCAACTTGTCCAATTCCCAGAGGGACAAGTTCCTCGCTTTGGACAACGTGAGGCCGCCTGTGAACAATCAGACTTTGAACGGCATCGGAAGCGACGAGGATTGCCAATTGGCCTGCTTGAACAATTGCTCTTGCACGGCCTACTCCTTCTCCGGCAGCAGGTGCTCTGTTTGGCACGGCGAGCTGTTCAATCTCCAGGATCAGTTCGACGAGTCGGGCGTCAGCACGCTTCAACTTCGTCTGGCCGCCTCAGAACTGTCGAGCCCCAAGAGCAACAAGACGCTCGTAACTTGGGCAGTTGCCGGTGCCGCCGTCGTCGTCGTGGCTTCTTTGGCTCTCATTTTGTTCGTGGCGTGGCGCCGACGGAGGTCGAGGTTGATGGGAGCATCCAAAGCCGTCGGCGGCGGGATCGTTCCGTTCCGGTACAGTGAGTTGCGACACGCGACTAAGAATTTCTCGCATAGGCTCGGCGGCGGCGGTTTCGGGTCGGTGTTCAAAGGCTCATTTCCGAACTCGACCAGCATCGCGGTGAAGAGGCTTGAGGCGCTTCGCCAGGGGGAGAAGCAATTCCGCACCGAAGTGAGCACCATTGGCACGATCCAGCACGTTAACCTGGTTCGCCTCATCGGCTTCTGCTCGGAGGGAGCTAACAGGTTGCTGGTCTACGAGTTCATGCCTAAAGGCTCACTAGACACTCATCTCTTCAGCGCCACTTCCACCGTTTTGAACTGGAAGACGAGGTATCAAATCGCCGTCGGAACCGCAAGAGGATTAACCTATCTCCACGAGCAATGCAGGGACTGCATCATCCACTGCGACATTAAGCCAGAGAACATTCTATTGGACGACTCCTTGACTCCCAAACTGGCGGACTTCGGCCTGGCTAAGCTCATGGGGCGAGACTTTAGCCGGGTCCTGACGACGATGAGAGGGACGAGAGGTTACCTCGCTCCGGAAATGATCACCGGCTTGCCGATCACGGCCAAGGCAGACGTGTACAGCTACGGGATGATGCTGTTCGAGATTGTGTCGGGGAGGAGGAACCTGCAGGAGAAGACGGAGGAAGGCAACACTGCAGGGTTCTTCCCAACTATGGTGTTCAACAAACTCATGGAGAAGAACATCGGGAACTTGCTGGATCAAAGATTGGGAGGTGATGCGGATTTGGAGGAGCTGAACAGAGTATGTAAACTTGCTTGTTGGTGCATCCAAGACAACGAGAGTTGCCGGCCGACGATGGGGCAGGTGCTTCAAGTTCTGGAGGGCTTTCTTGAAGTCTCCATGCCACCAATTCCACGATCGCTCCTCCGACTTCTTACTGAAACGCCGGAGAACATCAATTTTTTTCTATCAAAGTCTCTCCGAGAATCAAGGTTCGCAGAGCAGCAGTGACACCCCAAGCGGCTGGCAGACCAGAAGCAGTACGTCGAACAATTACAGTGCATGAAGATGAGGTCTGCGTATTAGATCTTCAAATATATAATGTTATATTTATTTGCCAGTTTAGTGGGCTTACGTATTAAAATTGTAACACCCGATATTGTTATTAAAGTTTAAATTCAATAAAATAAAATAATTTATATTTTAATTATGGACCGAATTAAAGTATATGTAATTTGCATATAGAAATTTGTTACCCATTTTCTTGCTATGAATGATAATGAAACTGCGTTTCAGAAAGAAGATTTTCAAGAATCATCGTCCGCTCGATCAACTTACAGTAAAGGTGTTTGGTTTGGATCTCCAGATTGTTCTTGCAATAATAAAAAGATGAGGATGACTCTTGATCCAAATTCGATTAATAGTAATTTATCATTTTCGATTTCGTTTATATTTTGTACATCAATAGATCCTAGTTTAGAATTATTTGAATGTTTTACGGATTGTACGATGTAGAATTTATCTTTTATAAATTCTTTCATATAAATCCATTCAAGATTACGACAAAAAATTATATATTGACACCGGACATTCTACACGACTGGATATAAACCCACTCAAGAGATCATGTGTAAATTTGTTTAGAAATTACTTGGGATCTTCCCAAATGAGCATGTGTATACATGACAACCTATCTAGTAGTAATTTACATCATAAATGTAAATAAAAAAAAATTCAATTAACTTTGAGATGATCGATTTAATTTCATGAATTTTTTCTATCGATTATTAGGATAAATCAGAAAGCGTTCGTAGCGGTCCATAAATCTAACATTCCTTAATTACACGTCCCATTTGATTATTTTTTTTACAAATATATCATAATTAAAGCACAAACTGTAGATATATGAATGACAACCTAAACACTCTGAACATTCTACCGCTGCATCACAACTCCAAAGACGCATCACAAATGTAAATAGAACAAGCTAAATTCTTAATGTACTTGGTTATTAACTTGTTTATGTAATCATTAACATACTTAAGGAAATTGAAATGACTAGTCACTAAAATGACCTATAAATATCCATGAACCCTTGAACTAAGTCGAAAGAAATTTTTTGGGAATTTTAAAAATCTTTCAGGATTTAATCGGAGCTAATTTGAGGAGTTCACGGGGATATAAATAATAAACTTTTGGAAGACCTGTTTGGAATATCAATCAAGCTAGGAATTGATTGTTTTAATTAACCTAAGGTTATATCTATTTGTTTTACTTCTTCCCAAATAAAACCTAATCGATTATTTTTCTTCTGCCTTCCCTCGAAACAACCGAAGCTGTCGCCGCCCGTCAACGGAGCTGAGCCAGCCAATCGCCCTTTTCTCTGGCCACCACAACCGGACGAGGGTGGCTGGTAGCACCACTATAGCCTATTCTTCTTCTTCCCTGATTTCCATGTCCGCCAGATTTTTCCCGATCTCTCCTCACTCTCTGCTAAAGCCAGACGTCGATCAAGGGTAGATGCCGCTGGATCTCCTCAACTCCGTCCAGACGCAGCCATCCTCCATCAACCGAGGCCACAACAAGCCACCACTCTCTGTCGGTCTTCATCGCCACCAAGTTTGTTCCGATCATTGCCAGTCGCAACCTTGGAATCCTCATTCCCATGCAGACATCGACCCTGACATTTAAGACTGCCTACATGTATATATGTGGTAGAGCGTCTCTCATGTAGTCCATAGCTGACGAGCTCGGTGTCTTGGTCATTTGTATACCATGTGGTGGAGTATTGCTCCCACATATGTGACTTATTGTTATTTCTTGTATTAGTACACGCATGTGAGATGTTGTACTCATGTTGCTTATTGATGGTACATGCGTGTAAGATGTTGTACACTTGTTGATTAGTACTGGCACAACTCCTAAAACTCTATGCAGCTGAGTACGGTGCTTGTGTATATTAGGGGCATACATGTGTTATCGTTCTGATGATGAGTATATTCTTCCTTTGAGACTGTATATCCTGTTTTGTTTATCCTTACACTTATTTGATCATGCACTATCGTTCTATACACGCTGAGTATTCTTTTGTACTCACCACCCCTGCCTTCTGTTATTATTTCCAAGTTAGCAGGTATATGTTGATTAAGTTGCTTGGAGGATATCAGTCCGTCCCGTCCCTCTCACATCGAGCTTCAGATTTATTTCCATTATATGTTGGTTTGTTTTAGCTTCCGCATTTGGTTATTACTCATGTATTGTATTAATTAATTTGTATCTGGATTTCTGGTTT
>JBBUKS010000059.1:2426160-2438880 GCA_038050645.1 Hedychium gardnerianum | reverse complement strand
TTGAATCTTAGTCTAATCTAGGCTTTGATCTCCAAGTTGGTTCAAAACTTGATTAGCGCCTAAGTCCCAATTGGGATGCTTCAAGCATGGTAATACAAACAGGAAACTTAGTTTCGGTCACACTTGCCAAGACTTCTCATTTACCTAAGGTTCATTTCCTCAGGATTTTCCTCTTGCTTGGAGTTCACTCCTCCAAGACTTCTCACCACCTAAGGTTTACTCCCTTAGGATTTTCCTCTTGCTTAGAGTTCACTCTTCCAAGACTTTTCACTATATAAGGTTTACTCCCTTAGGATTTTCCTCTTGCCAAGCATCTGGTCAACCTTGACCAAGTCTCCATTTAAACATATTGTCAAACAAACATCAAAATCCTAGAGGTCAATTGCACCAACACTTACACAGGCAAGAAAACTGAGACCCTAAGAGGAAATCACCGAAAAGAGTCATAGAAGAAAGTCACCGGAGAAGAAACCGCTGGACACCCGAAGACGAAGAAAGAAAGCACAGGCGTACCGCCGACGTTTAACCCTTATAAAGCCCCGACCGCCTTCAATCTCAACCGTCCGATCAAAATGAAAAATGCAGGCTAATTACTCCAGCCATTGGATCAAAATCCCCTCAGACGCCTCGTATGGAACAAACTCGGTATGGTTAGGCCACATGTCGGTGAGAGGTAAAGACAACATTTATGATTGAAAAGACAAAGTCAATCATCGCCCTGATACACCATTACATGTATCTCCTCACATTTATAGCGCCCGACACATGTATTTTTGAGGCACCAACGGTAAGTTTATCGCAATGATATCAGCCCTAAAGATACGAACCGATCAGTGAAGGAAACAACTAGAGCAGATAGCCGGTCGGACGACACCGATCCTCATCCTTTACTAGATAGGTGACATCAGCCAATTTGAGAACTAGATAATGTCTATGTCTAGTTAGTCGGGCATGAGCCTCCTTCGACTAGACTTGAAGGAGAGACTTATGATGCGACGGATAAAGGCGAGCCCCACGTGGAGTCAATAGGTCAATATTTTGGCTGACGTGGAAGTCAAAGGTCATGGTAAGCTAACAAAGTCGATCGACGTAAGCAAGGGCTTAGCCGATCGGAGGACACCGTTCTCATCCGATCGGAAGAAGTGAGTTCTCACCCGATCAGAGAACACTGTTCTTACCCGATCGGAGGACACCATTCCTTTCCGATAGGATGACACCAATCTTATCCGATCGGACAAATACTAATCTCATCCGATCAAGCAACACTAGTCACATCCAGACGGATATCCCTGACCCCAGGGCTTGGCCCCCTTTTCATCTAGTCAGATATCCCCAACATCAGGATCTTGTTCCTTTGCCTCCAATTATCTCCTCATTAAGATTAATATATTAATCACTGGAAGTCATTATCACCATAAATATTGTGTATTGTATTGTCAGAAATACACGTATTGATACTATTCCACGAATACAGAGTATGAGCGACGTGATCATACCATACCAAGAATGTTATGAGAAGATGTCTCTCATCCCCTGATGTGACTTTTATATTAAAAGCGATAGTTACAAATATTATAAAAGACCCTTCTCATACGATACAAATATGTTTTTTCTACTTCTTCGTCTACTAAATACATACCACTCCATTACTGTTCATTGTTCTAACTTGAGCGTCAGAGTGGCTACGCCAGAGACCCCCTGGCCTGCTTACTGACACTCATTCTCCTCTCATTTCTGTGGTGCTATAGGTGCTCTTCCTCTCAAAAGTCTTCCCTTAGTCATCTTCTCAGCTAGCTCACCGGCTTTCCAACTCTCGTCGATTTCAAATAGGTTCACAGGCTTACATTTTGCATACAATTCTCTCGACGAAAAAGTAATATTCTCAAAATGTTTAGTGAAAATAAAAAATTTTAGAGGATGAATTTCTCAAACCTTAAAAGTAATTACATCGGTACTTGCTTGTGTTTCGGGTGTCGAAAGGTGCTCGGTTTCATCATTGGAGGATTAAATATTGGGTCTTCATGTGGATTCACTATATCCTTTCCTCTCTTAGATCGAGATGATGAACCTCCACGACCTTCTTCTATTGTAGTTGAAAGCTGGAGACGAAAGTGTGTAGAAATAGAGACTTGGAGTTGAAAACGTATAGAAAATGAGAAATTGAGAATGAGAGTAGAGAAGATGTGTGTGGAAATGATGAAATGAACTCTTTATTTATAGAGTTTGGATAGTAATAGATACGAAATCATAATCATTGATAAAAAAATGATCAAATGATCTTAACCGTTGAAAAAAATATCCTAAAAAATCATCCCTCCAACGGCTAAGAACCGACGGTTCTAAAGGCTAAAAACCGACGGTTCTAACGGCTAAGAATCACCGGTGTTCCAACGAACACACACATATATATATAAATTTTTAGAATCGACGGGTCAAACTTATGGTTAACCGGCCGTCCGATCGATTTTTAGGGGCTTGAAATCGTAACCGGCCCAATATCCTATCTGGCTAGTTACGATTCAATCGGATGACTCGAGTCAATAGACAATTGATTTGTTCATCCTATTACAGATTCGGGCCGGGCCCGAGCTGGACTCGATTTAAGTATTAGTTAGATGAGGTTTGAATATTTAAATTATATATAAAAAAATGTGTGTCACCTGTCGGTAAGTTGCGACAGAAACGGACTGCTAACGGAGATGCGTGTCACCTTGTCAATATATGGATGTTTGCTGTGTCTCCGTCTAAGGCAAAAGTATGCTTTCCCATAAAGTTGTAGGCAGAAACAAACACCATGATGGAATCAAAAGAAAGTGACACATTGCTTGCCGACTGCTGAGCTGATCAAATGAATGTGATAGTTCCGTAAATACTACACCATTTACCAAATAATTTATCAAATGAAAAGTAAGACGTTTCAAAGTCAAGGTAAACAAATCTAATAAAATTCTTGCAGCAGGCAGTGTTTTTTTTCCTTTGTTCATCTTATCTCATGTTCATACAAGGTGACAATCTCATCTCATGCTCACTCAGGGAGTCAGCTTTCACTCTGTTTCCCCCTATTTTTAATTGTTCTATTTCTTTGGTTACAAATTCTGATGATATGGATGATCAGGAGAGCGCAACAAGTAACAACCTCATAAAATACAAGCTCTAACACGACGGAAGCCTTAATCTTAACCTCTCAAGTGTGATCCTCTGGATCCAAACATTTGCTCCAGAAGTATCACTACAGCCATTGCTAGAGATGAGTCAAATTCTAACTCCACGATTAGTCGGAAGACATCAAGGCCGAGGGGAATGCCTTGGGCAGATTCCTTCCTCTTGATCTCAGCCATCTTCTGTTTGTTGTTGTCATAGATGGTGCAACATCGCTCCGAGTAGGAGCCCTCAATGTCATAGGTGAGGAATGCCTTGGCGCCAGAAGTGCATGGGGTCACTCGTGCCATTGCTTTGGAGAGCCAGAAGCTCGTGTGCTTCTTGATGGCAAACTGAGGATGGGTGCTCTCCTCGCCATTGAAAATCAGCCAGTGATCTCCAAGACTCAGCTTCTGCATGTTATAATGATGCCAGAATCCAACTAAATATGAAAGTTGAATTATGCAGTTCTCAACTTATGATACTAGGAACACAACCATATTCTTTTTAAAACGCTCAAAGTTAAATTTCATGATCACACCATACATTGCTAGTGTAAAAAACATATCTTTTGAACTACTCCACAAGACCTATCAATCCACCATTTTGACTATTTTAATTGCAATTTTGAGTTAACAATTGGTTGGTAGGTGGGAAGACACAAATTTGAGCATCTACATAGAAGATTATTTGGCCAATACATCTAGAATCTGATCTCCTGAAGCAAAGGGTTTAGAGCAAGCCATGGTAGTTCTTAGACTATCCTTGTCGTTGTGAAACTTAAGAGAAATCGACAAATCTAATGATCTCCTTCAAAACCGCTAGACATCTCTCTATTCATCAACGTAATAACGTCCATACATAACAAAATAGTCCTGGTATTTTTCCGGAAACAAACTAGAATTCAGAAGAGCACAAAAGCCACCTGAGAACTTGGTAATTTTTTGGGCTTTTGACAGCTTTACAACAGCTCAGTATCCATGAATATAGAACATGCTGTTGTACAAGATGCTCTGTTTCCTTGACTGATCCAACAAGAAATAGTTCTCGGATTCGTCGCTCTCTCTTCTAAATGTTGCAATGCAACCACCAAAAAGGCTAGAAGCTGAAGCTATAGATGTAATCATTTTATTGAAATCGCACCTTTATCGAAATTCAAATTCCCCAAAAAATAAATCAATTGAGAAATGCCCATTTACAGATAGGAAATCCCTTCCATACCTTTCTCCGGATGGTGAGCAGCGGCTTGCCGGCGGCGTCCATAAGAACGATCTCATTCCTACTCCCCGACGAGTAGTTTTCAACTCGAAACACCAAATTTCCCGTGGCGTCGAACACCGTGAACCCATTCCCATTGAAGAGGAGAGACTTCCGCCACACGGTAAAGACCACCGCCTCCCCCTCCTTTCCTCCGCCTCCACAAGAAGATTCAGATTCAGATCTGATAGGATCCGCCGGAGAGGCGTTCGGGTGGACCTTCGTCATCGCCGCGGTGCTCGGGTCTCCGGTCGACGAAATCGTGACGGAGAAGACTTTGAGGCAAGGGTCTGTTCTGCGACGGGTGCACACGGCAACGCCGTGGCGTGAATTTATAGACCGACACTTCGACCGAACTGCCCCCTCCGAGACGGATGATGATGACGCGCAGACACGTGCGATGTGCGTGAGTATGACGTTGGCGGTAGCTTCGGACGAATAACTTTTTGATAATGACACATTAAAGGGAGGATTATAATGATAATGACGGGATCGGGAGGGTTGATTTTGCCGGGTTTGTGGCTCAGCGTCGGCCACGTGGCGGGAGGAAAGGGACTGCTTGTCTTCTATTTGCCTTGTTAGGCGTCGAGACGAAATAACAACAGTTAATTTAATCGCTCGCCGTTGATATTGATGAAAAGATGAATAGGACTGACGGGGTCGCTGGGCGAGCGTTTCGTCTATGGTGAGATTCGAATTTTAAAATTTTCGAGAGGGAGATTAAGTTACGGTAAATTATAAGATTTTTTTTTTAAATAAACAGTGGACATAAAAAATAAGTTGTTTAAATAGATCATCATAAATATTTTTTAATTTATTTTAATAATTAATAAAAAATTTATGAAATCGAATTGAATCCTCGTAATAATTGATTTGAAAAGGTTGAATATCTAATGATTTACTTGATAATAATATATTGAGTTGCAGTACGCCGTCCAACCAGTTGCTGAGCTTAGCACTGATAATCAAATGTAGATAGTGTGAACGAATATCCCTGGGTAAGCTTGATATTTAGTTTAGTAAAAATTAATTTATATTTGTTTACTATATATATAATAATTAAATAAATAAATTTGAATATACACAAGTAAATAATTAAGAGCTGCAATTTAAGATATAAAAGTTAAAATATTTTTAATAATAAAATTATTATAAGCTTTAAGCATACTATTGACATATATTAACGTTTAAATAAATATGAATGCTCTAAGTACTCGTATTGCAATACTTTTTATTATTTTATAATTTTGATATAAATTAGTGTGATAAAATTTATTACAGTTCGATAATATGCGATGAATATATCAATGTTCAAAGCATATACTATATTTTAAAACTCATAAAGTACTTTATATATTTTTATTACATATGATATTTATCCATTTAAAGTTAACCTGTCTTCTTCATTTCGTCGTTGACATCAGCTAGCCTAGAAGACCTACATATCCATACAATATCATCTATCAAAGCGGCCGAGAACTACAAGCTACGCACTTTACTATTTTGTCTTGCACGCACGCTTAACTTGGCTTATGGTAATATATATATATATATATATATATACGATCAATGGATCAGTAGTATATATTCTATAGTGTTCAACTTTACATGTTTTGCTTATACGTGGCACGTTACCATGGAACTCCATTTTTGAAAGCAAAGCACAAGATTCCTTACGATCATGACAACAAAGGCTTAATTATTTGGGTTGCTTCTTAATTTTCTCAAACTCTTGTATTGTACTGGAAGACTATTATTAATTTATATAGTCACCTTAATCAAGTAGATAAACTCGTAGGATAGCTAGCATGCTAACGAAGTAGTCAAGCAAGGTGGATTCCAACTTTATAAATTTCAAAAGCAGAAGCATGGTGTCAGGATGGTATTGGTATTTGGTGGATGCAATGCATGGGTCCGAACTGCATGTTTTGTCTCGAGTGTTGTTGTTCAGATAAGGAATAATGTCGCAAAAGACACACAATGGTCGGGGAGAGGATGAGGAGAATGAGGACTGATAGAGTCAGAGGGCGGTGCAGATATGGAAATTTAGATGAATGTGTGAAAAATGAGAGGGCGGTGCAGATATGGAAATTTAGATGAATGTGTGAAAAATGGTCTGTGCGCATGCTCTTCCCCTGTCCCCCCACTCAACCCCTCTACCTTCTTTTGCTGTACCAGAGAGCAGTCGGTGCATATATGGTTGCTTCTACTGCTACTAGATCTCTTGATCAGTAGCATACGTATATAATTAAAATCAGAGACTGATCGATGAACTCGATGGCCTACTTCGTCCAGTGGATGGTCGCCACCAGATTCAATCAGAAGACTACAGTGGGCAAGGGTCATTCGTTTAATTATCAGACTATACATCTAATTATGCCGAAGTTGGACTGCTTTGATTAATGCTATTGATCAAGACATGCATGGCTGAGTTCATGGCTGCCAGGGCCAACGCATGCAGACAGGAATCTTTTCGAGAAGTCTTCATTTGGTCATTTGGGGGGGCGCAAGTATCCAAAGAAAGAAAGAAAGAAAACAGTCGGTGGGTTTCCATTTGTCGTCGAGATTAATAAAACATGAGCGTGCAGAAGGGTCGGCTGTACGGACGACCATTAAGAAAACTTGACTGTGACAACAAATGGTATTTTATGGGAGTATAAGGTTTACCTTAGCGTTCCTCTCATATATTTTTAAAAGAAATAAATCAAATATGTATTTTATAATTCTTTGTATAAAGAAAATCAAACACTTAACCAAATATTTTATATTTCCACCAAATTAGGATAACGGCAGAAGTTAATATGGAGTTTATATTTCAAGATGTTCAATTTTTTTATAAAAATAAATATGAAAAATTAAATCAAATAATCTTTGAAACTCTTTGGTGAAATAGTTTACGAGGTAAACGGGCCACTTAATTACATAAATAAATTTATTTTTTTATATGGTTAACTAATTATTCATTTGGTCAAGTAATTGATTGACTTAAATTGGCTAAATTAAAATACTTGGTTGAGGCATACCAAAAGTAAAGTTAGTGAGTTACTTCTAAATATGGCAATAATAGTTGCTTCCATATTCAATTAAAGATATGTAAATGTATTGATCACCCCCAAAAAATATTTAATGTGTTTATATATCTTAATTATTAATAATGATCTACTATACACTAAAAACGCAATTAATAACTCAACTTTTAAACAAAGTAAAATATGCTAGGGAGGAACATGACCAAAGATGGAGAATGTGAGAGTATAAGGAGGATGAATACGGCAAAAAAAAAACGTAATAATAAAGTGCCTCTTTAATAAAAAAATAGAATGTGACTTTTAATATTGAATCAAAAGTAGCACCTCTTTTTTCCCCCTCTAATTAATTAATACAGTTCGTATTCCACTAAGTATTGTTTATACCTTCAGTTAGTGGACTTTCTTGTCCTCATCCTCACAACTTATCAACCGATTTAGAGAATTCGATTTTTTTACCGACTAAAAGAAAAATAATGCAGTTTTACCGGCATTGAATTTAATTATATTAACGAAAAATCTAATGGGTTAAGGGGCTAATGTTTTGAACATTTGATTGAAGATCATGAAATTCTTGCCGGTGTATATAATTTAAAATAAAATTTCAAAATTAATGGAAGGATACGCATTTCAAGAGTTATTTATGATTTTAAAAAAAAATAGAGAAAATTAATCCTTCTATTAATTTAGAAATTAGTGAAAAGTTGGAGTTAATTTTTTCTAATTTCACTGAATTGCTATATGTCAGTAGCCAAACTTTTTCTTGAAATTAATCCTTCCATTATTTGAAATTAGAGAAAAATCTTCTCTTAATTTTAGTGCTTATGTGATAGCTTTGTGGTACAAAAATCAGTTCATATAACAGTTTATGCTTAATTGCTAGAGATAATTTAACAATTATATATATATATATTTTAAAAATTGTCTATTTAAACTTTTATGCACTTTTAACAGGCAACGAATATATTTTAAAGAAAGTTTGATAATCACATGCCTTATTCATATTTTAATAAAGCAACCCTTGCCGACATCCAAGATTTTATGCTGCACAAATTTATTTCATTTTTGTATTTTATTTTCTGTATTTGGTTTTAATTTGAGGTTGCTCCTAACAGATTGCTCAGCAAGTGATTTAGATTTGAACTGAAATTTGTAAGTCCGTTCACAATTGAAATGTGAATTTTGGAATGTTTTTTGAAATTTAGATTTTCCCATCCTAACAGATTGCTGCACGAATGTTTTTAGATGTTTTAAGTCTATATTTAATGCGTAAGTAGTCATCATCAAGTTTTGTTAGTGTTTTTGGAATCAGATTGGATTTGCGGATTTTCTCAGTTGTTCTTGTTTGAGATCGTAGTTTGGTGAGTCAATGAAAAGCAATTACCTTGGAGAAAGTTGTTGATGACACACTGGCGTGAGGGACTCACAAGATTCCTACAAACACTCAGCAAGAGGTTAGAATGGGTGCCGAGGTTGGACTCGGCATGACCACTCCGACGCTCAAGTTAGCATAGAGGTTAGTGGCGAAGGAGAATTGAGGATAGTAGAATTTAGTTGATTGTGTATGCATACTTGTGCTCGCAGGAGGGGTGACCTTTTATAGGACTATAGTTGTACCCTCACATTCTTCGCATGCTCCGAGATCAACGTTTATGTTGCCCATGTCCTCCGGGAAAAACAACTGCATTACCCACCTCTTCCGGGATAAACGACAACATTGCCCACGTTCTTTGGAAGATAAACGATTACGTTGTCTGCGTCTTCCGAAGGCCCCTACCTCCACGTGGAATGTGAGTCTTGCCAGAAGGGACTCGAGTGACTGAACTGATGGAGTTGGGGGAGTTCTGCACTCGAGCCGATGGAATCAGGGAAGGCATGCAACCAAGTGGACGAAGTCAGGGTCGGGGGAGCCATGCAACCGAGCGGATGGAGTCGGGGTCGGGGGAGCCATGCAACTGAGTAGACGGAGTCAGGATCGGGGGAGTCATGCAACCAAGCAGATAGAATTGAGGAAGCCATGCAACCGAGCCAATGGAATCGGAGAAACCATGCAACCAAGCCGACAAAGTCAAGGTCGGGGGAGCCATGCAATTGAGTGGACGGAGTCAGGGAAGCCATGCAACTGAGCGGATGGAGTCGGAGAAGCCATGCAACTGAGCCGATAGAATCAGGGAAGTCATGCAACCGAGCCGATGGAGTCAGGGTCGAGGGAGCCATGCCACCGAGCGGACGGAGTCGAGGAAGCCATGCAACCGAGCGAATAGAGTTGGGATCGGGGGAGCCATGCAACTGAGTGGACAGAATCAATTCAAATTGAAGGAGTCGTGTCGGGGGTAGGGGTGTAAACGAGTCAAGCCGCTCGTGAGCTATTCGGGTCTCGGTTCAAAAAAAAATTTATTCAAGTTTGTTTGATTAAGTTAACGAGCCAAGCTCGAGCCTGATTTCGAGCTCGAAAATATTATTGAGTCGAGCTCGAGCCTGATTTCGAGCTCGAAAATATTATTGAGCCGAGCTCGAGCTTAACAGTATTTAGTTAGTGAACTCTCGAATATGCTCATTTAGAGGCTCACGAACGTGTTCATTAAGAGGCTCGTGAATATGTTCGTTAAAAGACTTGTTTATTTATTTATTTATATATATATATATATATAATAATATCTTATTAATTATTATAACTAACTATTTTAAACGAGCATTTTTCGAGCCAAGTTTGAGCTGTTTACGAGCTATTTAATTTCATTACGAGCTGAGTAAGAATTAAAGCTCGAATTGAACTTGAGCCGAGCTCAAGCTTAGGGAAAATGAGTCGAACTCGAGCTCGAGTCTCTTACTGTTCGGCTTGGCTAGGTTCAATTACACCCCTAGCCGAGGGATCCACTTTGACTTCTATCTCTGCTTGACCTTTGACCTGATAGCGAGGCCGGACCTTCCACGTGTAGGCCTCTGCTATCCCCACATCACTAGTTAAACTGTAAAAATTAACAAGAAGTTGGCTATATTGAGAAATACTGAACCTCAAGGGATATTAAGGCTAATTTGAGAAAGAAATGATAGTTCTTAATACAAGAATTTACCAAAGGCCGTACCTCAATTTTCAAATTACATAAAAGGCGCATCCAATTTTTATTGGTGCTGGAAGTACCAACTAATCGAACCTATGTTTTGATAGATGATAAATATTCAAAGTTAAGAGTTGTTGTTATCTAATAAGTCTGACTGAGTGTGCAAGAAGCTCAAGAAGAAAGTCCTAAGGGAACTTAGGTAAGGTGAAAGTCCTAGTTGAGGCTAAGCAAATAAGTCCTGATCAGTAAACTGGGTAAGAAGACCTGATCAGGGAGATTGGGCAACGAAGTCCTGGTCCGGGGGACTGGAAAAAAGTGTTGGCAGATCGAGGACACCAGACAAAAGTCCTAGGGGTCAAGGACACTAGGCGGAAATCTCTGGGGGTCAAGGACACCAGGCAGGAGTCTAGATGGGTCGAGGATCAGATGTCTAGCATAAAGTCTCGGAGGTCAATGTCAGATGTTGAGCAGAAGTCTAAACAGGTTTGGAGGACCAGATGTTTGACAAAAGGTAATTCTCCTGAGAGGAGTAGGTGAGGATGCGTTCTCTGTTGAAGGAACAGTAGGCGTCGGTTCGACCTAGAGTTTCACTAGAAACCCAAAAATCAGAATCGAACAGTCTCGAGACTGTCAAAATTATTTTTACTATGTTTTCTATGCTAACATTGTAATGCAAGAAAGATAAGCCTGGAAAAGCTGATCCAGGTGCCTGGAATGAATCCAGGCGCCCTGAGCTAATTCAGGCTCCTCAAAGGGATTGAGGCATCTCAATCACCTCGGCGAGAAACAAGATGAGGTGGCAGCTCTTGGTTGGTCGACGTACGTCAACAACCAAGTTCCTCAAAGGGATTGAGGCGCCTTGGTTGGGATAGACTTATCCAGAGTCACATTGCAATCAGATCCAACCACGTCAGCGCTTGAGGCGCCTCAAAGGGATTGAGGCGCCTGGACGAGGATAAGAAGTGACTAACTTAGATTAGATCAAATTGACTCGGATAGAGATGCCTTAATGGGAATAGAGGCGCCTGGATGAGTTAATAAAAGAGCACTTCGACTAGCAACTCAAGACAATGATTCTATACGACTTTCATACTCACGCGATGCTCCAAAAAGCTCTCCACGACGCTGTAACGCTGCACCAACGACTACGCTCAAGCTCTTACTTTACAGTCGTTGGTATACTTGTCTTTACTTGTACTTTCACTTTCATATTTGTTGTAATTCATCATGCTATTAGTGGATTGCCCATCAAAAGCACTCATCCAGGTGCGGGCCTTGGACTATCCATCGTCGGGCAGTGAACCAAGTAAAAAGAAAGTCTTAGCATTGTTTCTTATTAATTCCGCTATTTTAACTCTTGTGTTTTATGAAAAACATAAAAAATCCACGAGCACTATTCACCCCCTCTAGCGCTTTTCGATCCTACAATTTTGAAATTACCCAAAAAGCGCACTTTATTCCTCTTTTACCCCTCTGCCAACTTCATTCCCATTTTCCCAAGTATACGAGCCACTTTTAAATTAAAAAAAGTTGTTGTTGGTTCAGATGCATGAAATACCATTTAGCCACGTGATGACCTTACTTATTAATGTTTTACACACAATTGTTCCATCACATTCCGGCGGGATTTTAACAGAGGAAAAATACCGACGGGAAGACTAACCCAAAAAGGTGATATAATACTTTGACGCTGCTACAACTTTGAAAACTCAGTGTTCTCCGAAGAAGACTAATCAATATTTCAACATATCAGCTCTTTCGACATTTTCTCATCGATTTCCTTCAAAATTTTGTCATGTATCTATTATACGAATACAATTGTTGTTTATTTGTTTATTTATATCGATACATGTCAAAATTTCATAAATCCAAATCACCCCTAGCTCCATCAATGGGTTTAGCAACCTCCGATCGGATCCATTCCAAGTTATGTAGGTTTCTTCATTGTTTCTTAGTCCAAATGTGTCATCATTTATCATCTAAAAGCATTCCCCGCACTTATCAAAAGAGTTTTGAACTTTCAGAATACTATGGTGCTTTTATTTGAATAACAACACCACATTGACGCTTATCTTCGGAAATCAGCATTACATATTTTGATATCAACATTACATTGTAGTGCTGGTTTCAGAATCCCAACACCATAGTATTGTAGATTTTAAATGAATTGACATATATATATATATATATATATATAATGTATCTTAGAGATGATAGAATCAGGAATGAACACCATT
>JBBUKS010000059.1:2409043-2420292 GCA_038050645.1 Hedychium gardnerianum | reverse complement strand
AGGTTTTTGTGATGAACTCTTGACAGCAACTCGATCTCTGTCTTGAATTCAAGTGCACCTTGTGTTGATCCTTGCTGCGCCCTCTTGATTGCAACTATTTGCCCTCCTGGAAGTATTCCTCTATAGACCTGAAGGGAGTCAAGTAAAAGAATGTCATTTCTAGAGTTCGTTGCTCATAGAAGTTTGACATGGGATACTGAACAATGACCTTTCCATAACCTCCAGAACCAATCTCATTAGAAACTGAAAAGTTATTGGTGCATCTTTTAAGTTCTTCATAAGAGAACCATCTTGCTCCCTTCAACTGTGGTGCCTCACTACCATCATCTCCGCTGTGCCTGCGTGTCCAGGATCCTGAAAATTTCCGAATGTAAAATAGATTGTCTACATTAGTGTTGTCAAACGGGCAAATTCGTAGTGGAGCGGACGGGCCGCCAAAAATTCATCATATGACGGGACGGGGCAAGCCGGCCAACCATCCCGGTGGGTTGGGAAATCTTCAACCCAACCCAAGACGGGTTGCAAGTTAGGCGGCCAGTCCACAAGCCTATATATATATATAAGATTAAAAAAAATTAAGTTTAGATTACGAATTAGGCGGGCCAAGCCTAGCTCATTGAGTTTTCTATTTTAATTTTAAATTTTGGAGAAAAAAAAATTCTCAACCCGGATCGGCCTGCCTAGACTTGTCTTTAAATAGGTTAATAAAATTTCAACCTAACTCATTTAATTATTTGGCGAGGTGGGCTAATCTAAATGGTCCGACCTAAATTGATGACTTTTTTTTATTGTTGAAATGAAAATACAGATATATGGAGTAGAAGGAAAAAAACAGTTATGACTCACCAAAAGGCTTGCTTAGTTCGATGGCTCTTTCTGCACGTCTTCTCTGTCTGAAGGCATAGATAGTTACAACAAGAAGTCCAATAACCAGAAGTGCACAGCAAGCTGCTATTCCAACTTTCAATCCAATACTCATTGTCGATCTTCCTTCAACGGCTAAATGATTTCGTTGAGTCAATAAAGGAAAGGGTTTTAAATGTGCTACAAGAGGTGGAGAGATCACCTGGGAAAGGGTATGTGGATGCAATGAAATAGTAAGGACCAAACAATGGTGGAGGCTTGAACGTTTGATTGCTCAGATCGAACCCAATGTCTTGGATCTCAGACCTATTGAAGTACATTCCAGTGGATGGGAAAATTTTGACCTGTATTTGCATATAAGAGTCGCTGTCGAAAAATGGATTTTGCAGGAATACTGATCCAGGTGCTAGACCAAGTACTGTCTGCATCTTATTTTCCAGTTCTTGGAACAGCGTTCTGTTTCTGTTCGACACATCTCGGAAAAAAGGTGCTCTGAAGTACATTACTCCCTGGAATGGGTAAGTACAACTGCAACTCTGAGGATTAGGACTCTGATCCGGGGGGCACAAGTTCGACACACAATTAACAACGCTGGTTGAGTAAGGAACTGATGGCTGTTGGCTAAGCGTGCAGTATGTTGTAGTTGATAACTTAGTGGCGCAAACAGGATTCCCTACGAGTCTGGAATGAGTGATGGATTACTGAAAGTTATGATTAATAAATTGCATTGAAACTAAATCAACAAATTTGCATGTCAGTGTCCTCACATCAGGGATGTAAGGTTATAACCGTTTGTCAGTTCGATTCCTGTGAGATCATTATTTTTGAAGCTCACAAGTTGTAGTTGCTGGCTGACAGAATTGCCCAGTCGAAGGGTGCCATTAAAATGATTGTAATCCAGTATCCTGTGAAAAGTATGAATTTCACTATTTGTTGTGAGAATATCATCTTTTTCCAATGAATGCTCTGGTGAGACACTTACACTTGCTGTAACTGAGAAAAACTGAAAAGTTTTTCAGGTACTTCTCCAAAAAGCCCTCCTGATTGTATCACTCTGGAGCAATCAGCACGGAAACATTAGTCCAGGTTATCAACTAAATTGCTTGATTCATAATCTTGATGGATAGTTGTTGAACTAACAGTGCAGTGAGCGATGTAAGCTTCGAGAACCAAGCTGGGCTTTCTGATGGATCAAAGGTGTTGTTGCTCAAATCCCTGAAAATCATACAGTTGGTGTTCGAGTGTTAAATCAAAGTTAATTTACTCAACTTAGGGAAGTGCTTAAGGAAATTCTGTGAAGTCTTACACATAATTGAGGTAATTCATTCCACTCAGATCTGGTACTAGACCTGTTAGCTTGTTATTTGCTAAGTTTCTGAAAAAGATTGATGCAGGAAGTGATCAGTTCTTCTATTGCATTGATAAACTGCATCTGATGATGCATGCTAAACCACATATCAAATTATGAAGATATACAATCTTTGTTCGCCATTGTATTGTTCTTATATTATTCTCCTTGTTTAATAACCTAGGATGTTCCTATTCATGCGAAGGCCATAGATTGTTGGCTTACATCTTTTGTAGTTTGGTTGATGGTTGAAGTTAGATGTCTTTACTTGAGGGGAAGTCTTATACTAAATCCATTAACTGGAATCTTTTGCAGCATCTTAAGTTGTTCAAATATGTGGTCAATTGCCCATTTAAAACTTTAACTAGTAGAATATGACATGTCATACAGTTCATTGATGTTTGTCAGATTGTTGATATTGGATGGAACTGGGCCACTTAGGGAATTCCCGTCCAATCGCCGGCCATGGAAAGAATTAACCAGTTAGTTACAAACTGATGGTCCCCCTCCGTGCCCGGACCTCTCCTCCTTTTCCTTCCTTCTTGCTCTTCCGACTGCCTCCCGGCCAAACCATCCTACATGTCAACACTCGTCTGCGGTCGCCGGTGTGGCCATCGTGATCCCTCCAACGTTTAAGTCTGTGCTGGGTTGGAAATGGAGTTAGTGACTATGCGAGGAAAAGAGTCGAGAATGGAATAGCTCGTGTGAGAGAGAAGCAAAGTTTACCTCCACCAGCTTTTACCTACCCTTTTATACTAGTGGGGAAGAGAGTTTACGATGGCCTGCCATGCAAGCCAGGAGTTGGCGGAGTCAATGAAAAAGGGTCGACCGCCAGGGGAGATAACGACGGAGTCGTACACCTGGCACGGTCTAGTCGTTGGCTAGGCGTCACATTCAGCATAGACTATCCCATCTGTGGTAGTTACGACGGCAGGGTATGGCAACCACGATTGTCAGAAATGGTCGGAGGTCGAGGTTGAAGAAAGCGGCTTGATAAGGACACTTCCTCCTAGTTGAGCTTTTTTGTGCAAGCGCTAGGTAGAGGGAGTTCACTCGAGCAAGGCCCGATGAAGATGTGCCCGCCTAAGGCTATTTCTGCATGAAGAGAATAGCAAGGAATTCCCGATCGGGAACACTTGTAAGGCGCCTAATTGGGGCAATGCCTTCTTCCCGGGGATGTTCCCAAAGTATGTGCATGGATGAAATCTTGTGTGATCTTTTTGGGATGTTCCCAAGTGAGGATGTTCCCAAAGTGAGTGCACGACTAAAGTCTTATGTGATCTTTCCAGAGATGTTCGCAAAGTGAGTGCACGGTTAAAATCCTGTGTGATCTTTCCGAAGATGTTCCCAATGCGAGTGCACAGTTGAAATCTCGTGTGATCTTTCTGAGGATGTTTCCAAAGTGAGTGCACAACTGAAGTCATGTGAGACCTTTATAGGGATGTTCTCAAACGAGGATGTTCCCAAAGTGAGTAACAAACTATAAGATCGTCCAGTCGTGTGGTTGGTGTGCGCAAGCTACAACTATAAAGCGGTTTAGGTGTTAGTCGTGTGGCTACCACTTGTAATGATGTCATCATCTTCAAAGTTGTTCGGGCGCCTAGCCTTGTGGCGGGTTCCTACAAGGCTGCAACTGTAAGGTGGTTTAGGTGTTAGCCGTGTAGCTACCGCATGCAAGGATGTCATCATCTTCAGAGTTGTTTGGGCACCTAGCCTTGTGGTTGGTATGTGCAAGTCTGCAACTGTAAGACGGTCCGAGCGCACATAGCAGATTACCCATTTGGCCAATCGGGATGTTGACGACTTCTACTAGATGCATGGTATTCGAGGTGCTCAATCGGCACTTGGCCCTTTGACCATTTGCTCCACCCAGGCACTCAGTTCACTTGGTACTTGGGTCACTCAGACCTCTCGGCCCTCAAGTCAGTCAGATTACTTGGCACTCGGACCAGCCAGTTGACTCACTATTCGATGGATATTCTTGGACGGCAGATTTGGGGTACATTACACGTCCCTCCTTCTTAGTCGAGTCGCGGAAGAAGTGTCAAGACTCGATAAAAAAGATAGGGGTAATGGGTCGGGCTTCTACAAGTGCTTGATAACATCTCCAATGAAGGTTTTCGGAAAGGTTTGTGAAACTAAAAACCTGAATAAAAAAGCTTGAACCATTATAGACATGAGGTTTGAGGTTTACTCTAACCTACTTTTCTCTCTTGGAGGTGGAGCCCATAATTAATGTATTTGATTGTTTCAATACAACTTAAAATAAATTATTTTACCGTTAATTTTTATCCAAAATGGATGAAAATTTTAGTCAATTTTTAGCAATTTAATTAAAGTTCATAAGTTAATTAAATATTAAATGAAAATTATAAATTAAATTAAATTAAAATCATAAGTTAATTAACATATTAATTATAAATTATAAATAAAATAAATTAAAGATCATAATTAATTAAAATATTAAATGAAAATTATATAGAGTTATTAAATTATAAAATAATAAATAAAAATATGTGATTTATGATGTAGGGCCCAAAAAAATTATAAATTATTATTTTTTGATTGTGGAGATAATAGTAAGTTTTTATATTTTTGATGTGACATATTGAGAATTATAAAAAAATTTATTTAGAGCTTTAATCATTGGAGATATGCCTTGATAAATTTTTATATTTTGACGTGTAATTGAGATGATATATTGGAGACTACAGAACAAAAAAAGCTCGTATAAAACTTTAACCATTAGATGCTTTTAGTACTTTTCAAAATGTTAGAGGTGGATCTTATAATGCGTTTTTTTTTAAAATATTTTTATTTTAGTACTATAATTTAATGGATCTATATTCATTAAATATTTGCTTGTGAGTCCATACTACTAGCAACTTAATGTGCAACCGTCGTCATTGTTAATCGGGCTTGGGACTGACGTCTTTGGCAGGTTTTAGGCTGGTAAAAGAAAATATAAAAAATAAAGTATTCAACTATAAAGGCTAGTAAAAGGAATTTAATTATGAAGGTTGACATAAGAATATAAGAGAAAATCAACAATAAAAGACCGAGTAATAAAGATAAACCACCAACAATGAAAAATAGAGAATATTATATTTTGTCTTTAGAAAATAGAGCAAAATAGAAACGAAAACGATGAAGGATAGAAGAAAGAAATCCAAAATGGTGGGGGCTAGGATTTGAGAACGAATGAGAATAGGAAATTTAATGATAGTAGTGGAAAAACTGATGAAAAGTGGAGATGATAAATTTGTGTGGAGAATGCGGTGGAGGAAATGTGTGACGATGAGGACAAAATGAATATAAAGATAAATGCTAATAGTAGGAAAATAAAAAGTCTCCAGCTCAAGATTCTTTATAGGTTTTTTCGATTGACCGATAAATTTTTTTCAGTCGATTGATTAAGATCTAATCTATTTTTTTTGGTCGATTGATCAATAGGTTCGGTCGACCGATAAAAATCTGTGTCATATTTTCGTCCAGGTTCGTTTGTAGATCAGATCAAAATCCTGCTCGATCTGCTAATCGAATCTATTTTCGATCGCTTGATCAACAAGACTGGTCGATTGATCATAAACTTTATGTCCAGGGATGGATCAACATCCCGTTCGATCCGATGATCAAATCTGTGTTCGGTCACTGAATCAACATTATCGGTCAATTGATCTTCCCTTCGATCTTATCTTCTGCCATGCAACATGTTCCACTCATCCGATGCCATGTCAACTCTGTTTGCCATGTCAGCTATCGATCGACCGAACCCATTGTTCGGTGGCCTTAATCATTTGGTCGACCGAATATCCCTTTTGGTCGATTGAAAGACTTATTTATGCAAAACAGTGTTAACACAATATATTTAATAATAATGAATGCTCTAACTTTTGATAGTAAATACTATCTGACCTCGACTTTGAAACTCATGTTAATTTCTTAATCGGATCACCACCTAGATGTAGGATTACCCTTATCCCAAGATTGAGACACTCCTCATAGCCTTTTATCCGATGGACTTCTCCTGAACTTACCTTATTTACCTAGTCAAATGCCCGATCCTACTCACTCGTTTGGACTTTTTTTTGCTTAGTGTCTTATCTTTTGATCTACTAGGACTTCCTCCTATTTGGTGTCTAGTCCTACTGACCCACAAAGTGTCTCCTGCTAGATGTTTGGTTCGCTAATCCATCTGGTCTTTCTCTGCTTGATGTCTAGTCCTTTTGACCTATTAGAACTTTTTCTATTAAGTGACCTATACACTTAACACCCAAGTCAGATTCCCAAGGCTTAACTTTAAATCCTTTATCATCATCAAAACACATGTTTAATTATTTAGTGTTGTCTGCACCAACAAGGATGATCCAACTGACAATGTACTTCGAATGGGGTGATTATTTCAGAAAAAGTGATATACTTTGATACATGTGCATTAAGGATATAGAGTCCCCAGACTCATGCCCTTTTATCAATAATCTTCTTCGTTGTTTGATATTGAAAATAATAATAATTGAGGCAGAATGAGACACAACAGTTAAAAGAATGAGTGAATTTTCTTATAGAAATTAAATTAAAAGATAATTGAAGTAATCTTAAGATAGGGTGTAATAGAATTGAAGGAGTTGGAGTAATTATGTCAGACTCAAAAACATAAGAGGTTGATCCATCTGCTAAAGTAATAGTAGAAGTAGAGATATGTGATTGAAAAGTAGAGAACAAATTAAAATTACCTATTATATTATTTATGACACTAGAATCAATGATCTATTTGGAGGATAAAGAAACAAGACATATATTTGGTTTATTTGACTCGGCGATGATAGTAACGAGTGTGGATGAAAATTTTAATGATTCTTGTTACTGAGAGAATTTGATATATTCATTAGAGGAGATCATAACAAACTTCTTTTATAAGGCATATTACCAAAGAGTAGAAAGAACAAAAGAAAACAAAGAACTAAATCTGAAATGCCAAAGAAACTCTAAACCTGTTGCATAAAAAAGTTTCACACCTGAACAAATCCTGACTCAACCAAGTATATGAAGGTGTTGTATGGAGAATTGCAAACAAAATAGTGACAACCGAAGAGATTTTAGATAATGAACGTGCTTCATGCGTTGGAGCTTGAGATTGTACTAGAAAACTCATAACGACATGTGTGGCTCACGTGCAGAGATTTTGATAATAAGAATTTGGGCAATGATAAATCGACAATCGAGGGTTCCTCCTAATATGTAACAATTATATTATCAATAGTTTGGAAAAAGAAGTATTGCCAAATGGGTATTTGGTTACAAAGAATAACAACTTTCTATTTTGGTTTCCAAGTGGGACTTCATAAGCCTAATAATAATGAGTAGTATTTAGAGAAGTCGATAAACAAAGTGCCTAAACAGTTGAAACCATGGGACAAATTAGGGCTACTTTCAGTAGGAGGTAGTTTGATACTCATAAATAGTGTACTTAGAGCAATTGATTTACCTTAACTTATTCCTAGTTTATCTTTGTAGAAACCAAGTCATCAAGTTGAAGCAAAAACATAGAGTACAAGCTTTGCTCCTAATGAAGAGAATCAAGCTACATGCCAGATTGGTCAACTAAGAGGACCTCTAGCAGAGCTGATTTGAAATGGCACAATGCTTAGCAAGTGGACCCTACAAACAAAAAAAAGAACAGTTTTGAGACATTTTATGATGAATTTAAAAAAAAAATCATCTGGGATAAATTTTGCGATGAAAATATTTTCGTCCCAAAAAAGACATCGCCAAATGTTATGATGAAAATGAATAAAATCGTCGCAAATTTTGCGACAAAAAAATTTGGAAACAAAATGTATTAGCTTATAAATAGACTATTTGTTTATCACTAAAATATTGAAAAAAAAATATTTTATCCTCGTGTGTCCTAGACTCTTCTATTATTTTTCTTAACAATGGTATTAGAGCCAAGTTTTAAAGAGAGTCTTGTCTTTTGAAAGTTTTGTACAATCGATCATTCCTCGATTTGATGGTCACTATGTGATGCTAGACAGGATAGCGATTATCCTGCGGGATGACAAAAAGAGAGGAATTGAGGAGAAGGTAAGAAGAGATAACCACTGTCTTCTAAGTTTTTCCAAAAATAACGTGACTCTTATATAGACTAAAATCTAAGACCCAAATAAAGAAAAAAAAATCCTAATATATAAATCTTAATTTCAATCTGGTAAAAAAAGGAAAGAAATTCTAAAAAAAAAAAATTATTAAGAGACTTATAATCCTAAAATTTCTAAATGGATTAAAAATCTAAAAAAAAAGAAATTAACAAAAATATCTAAAATACTAAAAATTCTGGAATTATCAAAAAATAAAAATGACTAAATAATAATAAAAATCTTTAGATATTCTTGCATCACTTACGTGAAAGAACTCGTTCTCAAGTTTAAAATAATATTAGACGGTAGCTCAAGAGGACTGATACCAAATCTTTAAAATCTACTAGCAGCTTGCTCCACTATGGTATCATGTTGTACATTGTTAGGCTAATTCCAACGGTGATTGCTATTAAGTTCACCATCATGATGGTTGTCAGCGATATCGTCAGCAAGGTCTACTTCACCAAGTCGGTGTGGGTGGTGAAGTACTGAAAGGAGACCCCTCGGAAATCTTCTATGGATGAAAAGTTGTGTTTGCTCATGAACTTTGCAACTCGGTGCAAAGCTTCTTTACAACGCCATAGCCATGCAACAGTGCATACCCGAACAGTATTTGCTCCTAATAGTATAAATTCAGCAGCATCACCACCAATCTCAACCCCTCCGATTCCAGAAAGTGAGAAATCTCCATTAGAAAAATCTGATTTCATCATTTTTGCAATCTGCATAACTTTCCCAAGTGCAATAGGATGGACAACCTTTGCAGAGTCACCACAAGGTGTGGAATATCCCTCAACACAAGGTCAGGATGAAAAGTATTGAGATTGATCCCCATTACGCTCATTATTGTGTTGATAGAAGACACTCCTGCACAACCTTGCTGGACAGAACATGAATACAGAACGAATAAAGGATCATCATCAAGCACTTCATCCTCTCCATAAT
The DNA here is from genome assembly GCA_038050645.1 of Hedychium gardnerianum. Taxonomy (NCBI): domain Eukaryota; kingdom Viridiplantae; phylum Streptophyta; class Magnoliopsida; order Zingiberales; family Zingiberaceae; genus Hedychium; species Hedychium gardnerianum. The sequence continues at coordinate 2,410,998 of JBBUKS010000059.1, read as the reverse complement.
CGTCATATATCGGCTCACTAATTACCTCGATCTTGTCTCCCACGTCTTCCTCAATTAACAAACTCTCACAAATGATTAAAGTCTCAGAACTATCACCATAAAGTACCTCATCAACTTCTTCCTCCAAATCACCTATGAATCCGTCAAGGTAATCTTTGGTGTCGAAGCTATCATTCTTCATGGTAAAACCTATTCGTCCTTGGAACAAAATTTGAGTATACTCAAAAAGAAGAAACTAATCTTTCATCTTTCTCTTCATCTTTGATCTTGGCCTTGCTTTGTCGGTCTCTTGAGTGTCGTAAGTACTCCCACCATGACGATGCCAGACTCCTGAGTTTGAAGGTAATCAATTTTACGTTCATCTGATCCGGAACTTACTTATAGTCAAAGATCCTCTTCACTTTTTTGATCTAATCAACAAAATTCGCTGTCAGTGTCGTACCAGAAAATTCGAGTAGATCAACTCGACATCCGAGGTCTCCGTGTCAATCCTCTCAACCATGTACCTCACGATCTTCACGATCTCGCGTCGCCGCTGCTACACGCCGGGTTAAATCTACGACTTGCCTATGTAAATTCTCAATCTTCAATCGTCTTTCACGATGCTCAACTTCCACAACAGGAACCTGCTTGTCGTGACCACGACCACGACCACGATGACCTTCCATTGGATTCAATGCTCGCCTTCTTCAAATCTGACACTACCAACTCTGATACCAACTGACGCCGGGCAGAATAGCGATTATCTTGCGGGCTGAAGAGAGGAATTGAAGAGAATGCAAGAAGAGATAATCATTATCTTCTAGGTTTTTTCAAAAAAAGATCTTTTTTATATATTAACAGAAGATTATTTTTAAACAACTAAACATGACTCTTATAAACGGACTAAAAATCTCTAAACGGACTAAAAATCTACAAAAATAGAAATTACCAAAAATATCTAAAATACCAAAAAAAATCTAAAATTACCAAAAAATAAAATTTACTACTACTAATAATAATAATGTTCGGATCCTCCTACATCACTATGACCATTGGAGCATGCTCATGGATAATTTCTTAATGTCGAAAGACTATTGGATGATTGTGATTTCTGGAGTAGCAAAATCGACAGAAGGTGTTGCGCTAATAGATGCGCAATTGAATGATCTTAAAGCAATAAAATTATCTCTTTCAAGCTATTGATTGCTCAATCTTGGAAACCATTCTCTGCAAGGATACTGCCAAAGATATCTAGGATTCCATGAAAAAGAAGTACCAATGTACGACTGATGTGCATAGATTGTATATGCTTTTAGATATTATTTGTTGCATATCTACTTGTATTTCATTGAATATGATCTACATTATCGCACTCCATCTCATATTATTGTCATGCTTTTACTCCTTTAGTTTTAAGATATGCTCTTTCTGTATTTTCTTTGACAAGACGCATTTTAGAGCTTAAATGGAGCAAACAAACTTTGGATAAAAATCAGCAAACATGGCCTTACCTTATAGGCACGGTCGTGTCTCACCAGGCCAAGAAAAAAGCATGGCCGTGCCTCAAAGGCACGATCGTGCCAATCCAAGCCAAGTTGGTCGTGCCTCACAGGCATGACCGTGCTTCTCTAGCATTTCAAGCAACTTTTCCGGAGCCTCTCAACATTCAAGCTATGTCAGGAGGCACGACTGTGCCTTCTCAGAAGCCTCCAGATCAAGTTCCAGATTAGGTTATCAGGCAAGCCTGCCAAAATACACGATCGTGCCAGACCTAGCCACACGGGTCGTGCCTCACAGGCACGATCATGTCTTCTGAGGAGAGCCTAGCTTTTTCCAGATCCATTCAACAACTAGGCCGTGCCAAAAAGCACGGTCGTGCCATATTTCCTGGATTTTCCTTCATCATGGCTATGTGCCAGGGCATGGTCGTGCCCTGCTTTCTAGGACACTCCACACCTCGGTTATGCCTCAAG
>JBBUKS010000059.1:2352127-2371977 GCA_038050645.1 Hedychium gardnerianum | reverse complement strand
TGGTGTAATAATCCTACACCAACTTAAGCAAGTAAGAAAAGTAAACAACCAAAAAAAAATTTGTTACCCAACACTTAGAATGATGATGATGCTGGCTTGAGTGCTGGTGAAAATCTCGGAGCAGAATGTTGCTTGAGCATGTTCTTTTGCGTAGAGAGTCAAGAGGAGCGTTCTGAATTGTTTCATCGTTATTTGAGCTTCGACACCCCTCTTTTTATAGTGAAGGTGAACTTGATCTGATCCACTGATCTCGGGATCAGTTTTCACGATTCAAATTTTATCGGTCGACTGATCCTCTATGATCGGTCGACTGTTCCTTCTGAATCAACCCAGCTTCCCGTCCAGATACTGTCTCTTCGGGATAAAACTTGTGTTTGGTCGACTGAACCTTACCGTTCGGTCGATTGATCCTCCGATTTTCCCTTAGTTTATCTGGTCCGATCAACTTGCTGATCTTATCTCATAGTTCGGTCGACTGATCCTCCGATTCTCCCTCTGTGTCTGATCAACTCGTTGATGTTCGGTCGACTGATAAACCCGTTCGGTCGACCGAACAAGTGTAAATCCTAACTCTGCAAAATGTTAGTCTTCCTGTAACACAGAGTTAGAATAAAAACATGTAAGTAATAATTAAATCCTGTCTTACCACGATCAAGATTTAATCATGGTCTCAACTTAGAGTTCCACTTTCGATCTAAGTTGGACCAACGCCTAAGTCCCTACCGGGGACCCGTCCTGACTGGATTCTCTCCTCCAGTTTCTTACCTTACTCACCATTTGCCGAGTAACTTTCTCGACGTCTGATCTCAGACCCATCAGGTCTTTCTGTCAGAATCGCACATCCGGAATACAGCCAATCGTCTGGTCCTCCCTGACCGAACTTCTCGCCAACTATCTGGTCCTCTTTGACCCAGTTGGACTTTCTGTCAGAATCACACATCTGGACTTCTACCTGGTGTTTGACCCTCTAGATCCGTCAAGTTAGTTAACCCTGCACACTTATCTCAACTTGTTAAACAACAACAGTCTAACTTTAACCTGTTGTCAAACATCAAAATCTAGGGTTAGACTATTAGTGTAAACTGCACCAACACATGTGCAACATGTCTGACCGCTATCGTGATCTGTAGCTGGAGAAGAAGTCGCGAAACCTTTGCGTGCCACACCTTGGCGCGCCACTGCTGCGAGCCGTCGATGTCATGCACGCTGCTGTTGTAGCCCGACGCCGACCATCAGCTCCTATTCTTGATCGAAGGATAATTTCAGGAATTTTTTTGTGTTAATCTCGGAATCACGCAAAACCTAGCACTTCCGTGGTAATCAGATTCCGAGTTTATGCTCCCATTTGCTGACGTGGCGGGCATGCTTCATTACCTGGGAATCACTCATTACCTTAACCAAAATGGGTTAAATAACATAACCTTAGATATATAACCAAGGTTATCAATAATAACCTTGAACCGAACGCACCCTAAGGGTGCACAAGGCTGTAAAAAACATCAATACTTAATAATTTATGTAATGACATAAACAAATGTTAACACAATAATGATATAAAGAAATGTTAACACAATGCACGACTCGAAATAATGGCCTTATTAGACAAATGATGACTTACAAAACTAGACTCATGTTGACAAATGAAAAGAATGCACCAAAGTACTAAAATACCAAAATGCATAAAAGTAACAACTATGCACTAGAAAAATAAATAAAATAAATGGACCTTAATAGAAACTGACTCTAATACTATCATTGAACATCTTTGAGTAAGATCATCCCGTAATATTGTCCAAACCTCGAAGATCGCTTCAAGTCTTAGAATTTAGAGGTTAAAGGAAAACAAGGAGCGAACACATAAGTGGAAAGTGGGGTAAGAAGAGAAGTGCATGAAAATTGAAACCAATCACAAAAGACGATGACATAAGCTATAATTTCTGTTTTCATATCCTTTAACATCATTGCATCATTACTCCTTTCATTCCCTTTTTAATTAGTTTCATCAAATTCTCCTTTATTTCCCCTTTTATAATGTTACAAAAATTTTAATCTTACTTTACACATGAATCAATAATTTATTAAGAGGTGAATGACCCGCAATCATTAAAGGAAGCGTCGTATATGTAAAGGCAACTTACAATTCACTTGATACTAGAACAAATCATACATAAGTATAAATAGGGGTGAATGACCCACAATTCACTCGATAAGGATGCATCGTATATAAGAATAAACGACCTGTAATCTACTCGCAACAAAATACATCATGTGTATGTATATATATATATATATATATATAACGGCCTACAATCCATCCGAAATGTACCTCGTATCATAATATTGTGAGCGACCCGCAATCCATCAAGTGAGTAAAACATCTCATGTAATAGGGTTGAAATCTACAAACGCGCAAACAGACTCAAGAGTCTTTTTTGAGCATGAAGCTAATGATCTATAATATAAGTAATTAATTTGTTTTATTAATTCATTATATGTAGTCACATAACTCCTTCGTAGCACAAAAATCAATGTTCTATAATTATAGGAGTTTATTAGATTTTTATTTAGCATAACTAATTTCACAACTCTTATAAGTACAAGGTTGCATTCATTTCCTTGTTAATTTAGTTGAGAAATCACATAACTTCTTAAGAGCGCATAGTAGAAACTCTCTCTTACATCTATAAGCGATTGGTTTAGCATGATTAATTATGTTATCTGATCAATTATGGTTCTCATAATAGTTCAATTTTCTTTAGAGGGGTTACTCGAGGTTTTCTTATCTTTCTTTTAAATTTCAAGTTGTCTCTTGGTAACTTAATAAATTTCAACAGAGTAACAACAAATAGATAATCGATTAGAACTTAAAAAGGGCAAGCACAAAATAGGAAACATTATCAAGCAATAGAAGTAGATATGAGTTTGTAACTATTTTCCTCCTAATACATACATAATTAAATCTTAAGGAATTTATTTTTATCAAATCATGCACTAGGAAACTTTTAGAAACAAGCAGGAACATACACTTGAGCAGACTGTCCAAGTTACTCCGGTTTGCCACAAGACAACCTTAGATTTGGTGGGTTGATGTGTGTATTTCATGCATAGTTTTTAATATTGTTTTGCATGCATTTTGTGTCATCTCATGAGCATATTTTGCATACTTACATCTTCTTTTTATTGTTTTTACTCTTTTCGTTCGGAGATGCTCTTTGTACTTTTTCTTTGACAGAACGTGAAATTGGCGCTAAATCGGAGTTTAAAAGTCTTGGAACAAGAATTCAAAGCAAGGAACACACTCTGGCCGTGTCCCATGACACACGCATGTTCCTCCACTCGAAGATAGACGAAGAACGGAGCAAAAACAGGGACTTCAACACTTGACACGGGCTGGCCATGCCGCTAGGCACGACCCATACTGCCGCAAGAGAATAGAGTTTGGAGCTCGACACGCCCTGGTCGTGCTCTTCTTCACAGCGCCAGACATGGTCTGGCCATGCCCGCTAGCACGGCTGTGTTCGACCCCTAACTTCAGCCGTGAGAGCGGCACGATCGTGGCGCCACGGCGACATCCCGTTATTTTAGGACTTTTCGAATCGTTTTGGTCGGTTCGAAGGGCTATAAAAAGCCCTACGAAGCTCTTGTTCAAGGAGGAGGGTTTTCCCCGTGACAGGAAACCCTAGGAGCGACGTTCCAAGGAGCCGTCGAAGTTTCCATCCACCCTAGGAGCTTGGAGATTCTTTCGAAGACACCGACAACGCCACAACTAAGCTTTCTCTTCTCTTTTCTCTTGAATTGAGTTGTAGGATGCCTTCTTCATTGTCTTTCGGTTATAACTCCATCTTCATCGAGTAATACTCTAGATTTTAGGATAAGGGAGTAGCTCGATGTATTATTGACATTCGTTTTCTATGTCTATTTATCTTTCTTTATTGCACGATATGTTTATTTCATAATCCGACTTTATTGCGCATACATGATTATGACACTAACTGTACATCCTCATATCCTACGGGACGCGGGGAAGGATCGAAAGTTGAACCCAAATCTCTGACCCATAGAGACTGAGACGTGAGGGGTTGGTTAAAGTAGTCTAAAACTTCACGAGGGTACCATTGGTTATCACGAAGCTTAATGGGTTTACCTTAATTCGGCGTCATGTAGTAAGGGATAGCACCTAGAGGATCATGGGGCATCGTGACAGGAGCAAGCAGTCGCTTTAGTAAGACTACCTTGAAAGTAGGCGTCACATTTGGGTAGGCACGCCGGTATAATTCCAAAAGTCTATATCAGTATCTCGGGATAGATCACCTGTATGCGAACAGACATTGAGATAGGAAAGTAAATAGTACTTAGGGTGTTAACGGTCATCGTGGCGAAACCGAAATACTATAATCGTTTCCCCAAATTCGGATTTCTTCTTTGACTTCTCGCGCGTTCTCAACATGTTTTCTTTCTTTCTCGACTTTTATGATTTGTGATTGTCTAGATAACCTGCTTCGCGATTTCGATTGGTACTTGATTTTATAGTCCATTACGACAGTCGTGCACTTGGGTTTTCACCCATCATGGGTCTAAAACTCAAAAATCTATGATTGTTAGAGAAGACAACGATAACAACAATTAGGGGCAACATCGACAGTTGAGGGGCCCTCGATTGAGGGTCATTTTGCTGGGAGTTTTAATAGGAAATGACGCAGGATGAAAGTGTTCTAGAGCTGCTGCATCGCGAGAGTGATGCGACAACGACATTATCGTGCATTGATGCAACAATGATGATGATCAACAATGGCGATGTCAATGTCAGCATGTGGTAGTGACAGCCTGTGTAGCAGTGACAATAGTGTTGACGTGCAATAGTGCAGTGGGGTGTGTGTAGCAGTAGCTATGATGGTGCACACAACAACAACGGTAGAGACGCGGCATGGATGTCGGCAACTTAGAGGAAAAAGATTAGGGTTTGGGTGGGAAGGGATGGAACACATTCTGTAGGAGGGAGTGGAGTGCGAGTTATTAAATTATAATTTTGGAGAAAGGTCTAAATATTTTCAGGAATCGCAAATAGGCCCTTCAAATTTTTCAATAATATAACAACTAATCTTTGGGTCATGATTGTTGTGGAGTTTTAAAGTTGCTTAAATTTGGTTGTAAACTTAGCTTCTAGTTTTGCAATCTCCTTTGCTTCTAGTTGGAATGTGGAGCTTTGAAGTTGCTCAAATTTTGTTGTAAAATTAGTTTCTAGTTTTGTTGTTTACTTTGCTTCTAGTTGGAAATCTCCTACCGTTATGTTGGGATAAACTTTCTTTCTTTTTTTAAAGTTAAGACTAAGCACAATTTGTTTGAATAATAGTTTTTACTTTTTTATAATAAAAATAAACAATAAAATGAAGAGTAAGTTTTAAAGAAGAGAATTCATGAGAGAGATTTTAGCTCAAGGCATCGATGTCCTTTGATACTAATGATGGGCTTAGTCAGTCAGGCTGCAATAGAATTCAAGCTATGCATCCTAATGTGAAGGCAATGCTGAAGGTTCATAGAAGCTAGGACAAATTGCATAGTAGTGGGTGTTGCGTAAAAACAGGAGGTAGTGGTGGAACCGGGAGGTGATGATGGTGTTGGAACTTTTCAAGGGGTTGTGTCAACTATGGTGTAGATGGATAATGGTGGAGGAGAGGCAATATCTGTCTTAGTTGATAAAAATACGAGTCCTATACAAGGGAGGACTCGAAAAAATGGAAGGTGAGAGAGTTAATTACTTTGAGGGGATTTGATTGATCTCCATATGTCAAATGCGTTTATTTTTTCTTATTGAAAAAGAATCCATATGTTGATTAAAGCATTCAAGAGGTCCTTGTTTGCAATAAAATAATTAATTTTAGAGAAAAATTATGGAAATGACTAATTCTAAGACATAAAGGAATTAACTTAATCTAGAATAAAAAGAGATACTTCTAAATTGAATTTTTAATTGAAATAATTTTTTTTTTATGATCATATCAATATTACTATCTTCTAAATTAAGTTTTCAATTGAAATAATTGTCTTTTTTATGATCATATCAATTTTACTATCTTGGAGCAATTGAGGGTAATGCCAATAGCTGATAAAATGAGAAAAAAGTTCAGATGGTATGGATATATTCAAAGGCGACCAATGAGTATCATAGTTAGATGAATTGAATTGATTGAAATTAAAGTTGTAAGGGCTAGAAGAACAAAGAAAATTCTTGTTAATATAATGAAAAATAATTTAGCTGATTTGAATATTGCTGGTGATATAACTTTGCAAAACATTTTATAGAGGTGTAATTTACTTGATTTTCTAGATCACAGGTTGTCTAGGTACATTGGATAATGAGATGTCTACATCAACACTCTACAGTAGTAGTATAACACTATTGCTGGGTGAATGGCATGAGAAGAAAACAATAATGTCTCCAAGTGTGTGTTTTCTTGAGAGAGAGAACAAGAGAGATAGAAAAAGGTAGAAATAGAAAATTAAGGGAAGTATAAGAAAAGTTATATTACTCTAGCCATGTTTCCTCAAAGGGATGGAAACAAGGAAAAAACAAAAATCTTATTATAACCTCATCTTCTTTTGAAGGCAGAGAAACATTAGACAGTTTTGTAGTGTAGAAGCAGTTTCAAAGGCAAGCGTACGCAGATGAGGTGACTATAATTTTCTCCGGATTTGGACGAATCAAATTTGAGGAAAAGGAAGACAAAGCTTTCCTTCCATTTTTTTCCTTCTCTCCACCTTTTCTTTTTTTCTCAAAGTAACATAGCCTCAATCCAGATTGTGGCTTATGATTGAAACATTTGTGCAGTTTTATTTTGATTTCAGTAATACTTTCTTTCAAAGGTATATGATTCTTGTAAAAAAAGAGAGTTTAAAATAGCTATTGACAAGTACTTATATTCTTAAATTTGATTTCCATTTATCTCTGTGGAGTGAGTTATTTAGTGACCATAAGAGCTAGAGAAATTCCCAGACACAAAACTTCTACCATATGAAAGTATTTAATCAACTGAACTTGCATAATATTTTCTATCAATCTTACTCTGTTTTTTCGGTTTTATTTGCCTATTACAATGACATTGTCAAAGAAGTATTTCATTTAGCTTGCATATTTCAAGAACATAGCCCATAGCCTATGACTGTTATTATTTTCTCTCTCTTCTCTTAGGAAGCCAACTGGAAACATCTGGAGTTTTGAATGGTGCTACCAAGCTACGAAGTAATTCTTGGGGGTTGCACATGCCCCTTATTTGTCCAGATGGTGCTGTTGTTGCATATGCTTGGAAACGACAACTTGCAGGGCAAGCTGGTGCATCAGCTGTTGACAGGACTAGGTTGGATTTAATTAATTTTTATAATACATGATCATGATATGGTCTTTCCTTCATAATCATGAGTTCGTAGAAAGTGATTTTAACTTTTATTTTGGCTCTTCATCTAGGTTGCCTTTCAAACTTTTAGTCTGATTTTATGTAAGTTACTATTTACTCTTTCAAATGCAAAGAACACTGCCATTTTTCCTTAAAAATGTAGGATCTGTCATTTTGTCTACTGATCTTACTTTTGTGGTTTCTTAGCTACTAATATAATAGCCAACAAAATAGCATATCATTAAAATTGTTCGTCATCTTCTCAGTCATTGTCAGTATACATGGTTTCTATATGCATTTGTCTCTGGGCAATGCTGCCTTTCAGATATTTCAACCATCAGTGTCATAGTTATACAATATAGAACACATCATAAATTTGAACATGTGCTTGCTGGTTTGAAATTCTAACAGCTTATTATGAATTCATGGTGAAGATATCAAATAGTTTATTATAATTTATTGTTCTACCTTGTATTCACCCACAATTTCTTCTCCACACTTCCAGTATTTTAGTAGTGCAGTGTTGGAAATGGTATTTGCTAAATTTTTTTGTGATTTCATTTTCCATCCCCAAATCATTTCTTCCAATTTCCGATCTGCATATAGCTAAAACTTGGATCTGTGTTCACCTTTTTAATTAAGTATAACACTATATCATTTGAAAATAAAATCATAAATTTGGACTATGACAGAATACATCCATTTTCTTTTTATCGGCCCAAAAGGCTAGGTTGTTTGCCTGAAACAGCATGTCCACCTGACATGACTAGTTTCAGATGATTTGTCTCAACTTAATTAAATTTCTATCACTGTGGTTCTTTGGGTATGTTGTGAATGGTAATGAGCTTTGGAGATTGATATTGTGAATGGCAATGAGGATATGCTTTATTGTTCTAGGGCTGTTACTTGTCGGCAGTTGGAATGGTACAGAATTGTGAACAAAGGAGAGGAAGAGAAGAGAGTGACGAGAGGGAGAGAGGGCAGAGGTAAACAGGAGGGGAGCGAATAAAGAAGCCAGTGAAAAAGAGAAGCAAAAAGGAAAAGAAAAAAAATGAAGGGAAAATAAAGATGAGGCTGGCATGTAGCAGCATTTCTAGTAGAAAAAGGTTGAATGGTTGGACCGGCAAGAAGCAGCTTTATGCAATTTCTGAAACGATTATTTTACTATGCGTGAACTTTTTCATATCAAACTCTTAATATGCTACTGGTTTCAAAATTAGCCATCAATTTACAATCCTTATTCAACTAGAAAAGTAGGGGCATTGTACAGGGAATCCCCCTTCCCCTAAAGTCACTTTGATCTTTTGGACTAGGCAAAACCATAAAAGAACAGATAGAGATATGGATGAGCACATTTATCTCTAGACATTCCTGCAGACTTGCTGATCTTACTTCTCGATCCATGTAAACCCTGCTGAAAGGAATACAAGTTGGATGGAAGTCACTTTAGTTTCTGAAGATTCCATCTTGTTCCTGTTAATGGAATAATTGTTTCATCCAGACTGCAAGTCCATGTTGGTGTAATTTGTTGTGGATGTTGCAAGGGATCTAGAAGGTTTGTAGTAGGAGTAAAATGCCTTTTTGACTTTCATTTATCTTTATGAGGTAAAAGGAGGAAAATAGCAATATTATGAGCAAAAAGTCAGTAAAACCTTATGGGTTCTTAATATTCCCAGGTTAGCTCTCAAGGCATTCACTGACCAGAAAAGACGATTTTTCCCTCACCTAGAAGATGAACTATCCGGAGATGGAGATCTTGGAATTGCCAGCAAACGGTTGAACTCCCAAGGATCTGTCAGGAATCGAAGAGAAGATTTCAGGGAGAACAAGTCTTTATCTGATGTTCTCAGAAGTTTAGAGCATGAGTTTTCAAATGTAAGAATCTTTACCTATCAGCGTCTAGATTGGTCAAAGAGAGCTTCCTCATTGTCAAGTGAAAATACAATGGATCCATTCAAGGATCAGATAGTGAATCACCCAAGCAATTCAAGCTCTGGTGCAGTGAATGTTGCTGCAGCAGATAAAGCAGCTGTTATTGAGTTGCTGGTTCCTTTCGTCTTCAGAGCTGTGGTATCGTTGCACCCAGCGGGATCCATAAACCCTGATGCTGTGGCATTTTTCGCTGCTGATGAGGTATCAATTCATGGGCTTTTTAATGTTTTTCAATCAGAATTCTTTTCACTTCTCTCTTCTCTCTGAATTTCCTCAATTCCCTTTTTCTGTTCCCTTTTTCTTGCCTCATTGACTTAACTGCCCTTTAAATTGTGGCTTCCTCAAGCGAAACAGATTTTGTTATTTGCGGTAATATACTTAATTCCAGTTCATGTTGATATCTCACTGTACATATTCACCAATCTGATGAACAATAAACACTATGCTAGCTTTAGCTTCAGCTGATGCAGTTTGTTATTCTGGTAAAATCCAAATCTTCCTCTGGCGTTTCCATTATATACGAAGTAACCCTTTTGGTCCAAAAAATGCTCCTACTTCCCTTGCCTACGCATGAATAATTATCAGAAGACTTATTGCTCCTATTCAATTCAAGTATTCAACTATTGAACATTCATGTGGCTTATGTGCCTAGTAATCATCTTCTATCACTCTTTTTTTTAGTGTTAATACTGACTGGGACATTTTGCTAGGGAGGGAACAACATACATGCAAGGGGTATGTCAGTTCACCATGTATTTAGACACGTCACTGTAAGTTTTCTTTCTACTATTTTAATTAACTTTAGTAGACATTGTAGTCATTTGCTGATATGCTTGCATTTATTTAAATCGAGTTAAAATAAGTTATTGGAGTGAAGCTACTTGCTTCCTAATTTCTGTTAACAGTTGCACCTTGAGCTCAATTTCTTGATTCCTCTGCAGGAGCATGCTGATAGAGCACTGCAATACTTCCTTAGTGTAGGAAATGATCTTTCCCTTGCTCTTCTTCTGGTATGTTTAATTCTCTGGTAGTTAAAAGTGCTATTTTAAGAATATGAGTATAACATCAGATTTAGTAAGACTCAGGATCTGCGACTATGTCAAGTATTTGTTTTCTTCTTCAAACTAGGCCGAGTTGATTGCCTAGTTGACGCAACCAACATTAGTTGATTGGACTCATCCTTAGTCTCGAACAGAGCCTTTCTATTCCTCGGCCGGATCATTTGAGTCTATCCACTAGTTGACTGGTATGCCGACTATGACTAATCTAATGTTTCAGTACACCTAAGTTGAGAACTATCCTTTCCCTTTCCCGAGTATATGTGATCTTAATTCTCAGCTCACCATATAACTATTTCTGCAACAAATCCATCTCTCACTGAGTTTCTCATCCCTTACATGCACCTGAGCCCATGGCTGTGTCCTTATGCTATCTTTTATGCTTTGCTTCCATTAACCTCTCAGCCACAAGTGCATCCTGATGCTCCTCGTCCTGCAATCACTAGGATGTCCTGTGTCACCCTTCTTTAATCTTTACAAACCTCGAGCCATCGAACTATTAAATACCTTAGTCATGCCAAGTCATCATGTGTATAAACTAAGTCCTACATGACTTCATACACATTAAATACAACAATGAGCCTAACTTCTATTTTTTGTTGAAAACATCAAAACCATGATGGATTTTCTCAAAGGGTTGATTGCACCAACAAAAGCTATGCATTTTACTTAGCTATTTCCACACCTTTGCAAAAAGCTTGAAAGTTAAATTTATAATTTTGTGACTGATCACCAATATGATATAAGTTTTGTAACCTTGATTTGATTAAAACATGGGTAAAATTGTTGTTGTGTGACTTAGAGGTCACGGGTTCGAGTCTTGGAAATAGCCTCGCTGTGTACAATAGACCCTTTTCCAAGACCCGCATTGGCAGGAGTTCGTGCACTGGGTTGCCTTTAACCTTGATTTGATTAAAACAAGGATACATTAGTTGATATTTTTCTTTTATGTTTTATGTATAGTCCATTCTTGTAGATGTTTATTTTTTTTAAACTCAAATCATTGAAGAAAACTTAACCAACTCACATAGGTTAGTGGTGTTAGATACACGCCTCAAAAATAGTATCAGTAGAAGAAGAAAAGCATGCATGACTCTTAGGATCGAGTAGTGGAAGTTAAAATATGGGAAGAAAAGTATCTTGAAGGAGAGCGTAAAAATACAAATAAAAAAAAAGGGCAGCCTGGTGTACAAAGCTCCTGCCAATGCAGGGTTCCGGGGAAGGGTCTATTGTACGTAGCCTTATCGTGCTTTGCAATGGGATATTTTCGAGACCTCTAGGTCACACCAAGGCTCCCCTTCTAGAGTGTAGAAATACAAGTATTAGGAGAAATACATGGCGACTCAAATACAATAGGATAAGATGACATCAAATTTGAAAACAACGGCCAAGAGCGTACTTATATTGAACTTGATATTGAAAATGAAGAAAATGCCTCATCAATGGAGGGTAAGTATTCTAATCTCTAGTATAAAAACAAAAAAGATGTATAAAATTGTGCTAATTATAGTGACATTAAGCTAATAAGTCATACCATAAAATTTTAGGAAAGAGTGTTAAAAACATATTAAGAAAAAGGAAATCAAGGTGATCGAAAATCAATTTGGATTAACGATCGACAATAAAAGTTATACATCTTAGACAATTGATTGAACAATATTCGAAAAAGAAGCAAGACTTACACATGTTGTTCATTGACCTCCAAAAAGATTATGATAGTGGAAAATTATGTGGAGAATTTTATAAATGCAAGGTGTTAGTGTAGCTTATTTTGAAACGATTAAGCATATGTATGAGAATGTAATGATATGAGTGAAAACTCTAAGAGGATTAACCGAAATGTTTTCTATAAAGATAGGGGTATATCAAGGATAACTCTAAGTTCATTTTCTTTTTACACTGGTCGTGAATGAATTCATTGGACACATCTAAGACACCTACCATGGTGCATGTTTGCAGATGATATTATTTTAGAGACACGTGAAGGAGCAAGTACTAAGCTCGAATCTTGGCTGAAACTACTGAAAGTAAAAGTTTAGTAGAGTAAAGATACAATATATGGAGAGCTTTAAGTATCTAGAATCCTTTTTTCAAAAGGATGAAAGTGTTAATAGAGATGCTTTACATGGGATACAAACATGATGGTTGAAATGAAGGAGGGTGTCAAGTGTTCTTTGTGATTGTAAGCTACCTTTAAAGCATGAAGGGAAGTTTTATAAAATGACGGTTAAACTTGTATATGAAGTTGAATCCTGAGCTATGAATTGAGCACGAGCAGAAAATGAAAGTCGCAGAGATGAGGATGTAAAAGTGGATGTGCTGACCTGTGAGGAAGGACAAAATAAGAAATATGAATATTAGAGAGAATCTTGATTGTGCCTATCGAATAAAAACTCTGAGAGACCCGTTTAAGATGGTATGAACATGTGCTTAGGCCACCAATAAATATTTTAGTTAGGCGATGTGAGACCAAAGAAGACTTGGTTAACAATGATAAAATAAGATAAAATTCATTTAAATATTGATGAGGATATAGTAGGGGATCCAGCCAAATGACATAGGAGAATCCATATAGCTGACCCCGCATAGTGGGATAAAAGCTTGGTGATTGTTGTTATTGTTGGAGACTCAAATCCATTAAATTGATTGGGTTTATGAGTTAATTGTCGGCTAAAACGATATCGGCCTAAAATATACTATATGGTCTACATATCTTTAACATGATTGCATATGGACTCGAATTGCATATTTTTTATACCTCATGGCATCACATTATGCTGAAGTTCATATGCAGTCAACTTAAATATATGCTTATGCATCTTTTTATCTCATGGTAAACTTTCTAAAATAATGATTGCACCATACAAAGTATGATATGAAGCTCTGCTAGGTTGTTTTTCTGGTGGTATGATATGATAGGTTAACATTTGCTTTCATATTAACATTATATTCTTTGCAGAATTGGATCTGCTGCCATCATACTTTATTTTCAAAAGCATGCAGGTAAAACGATGGCTATTTTGTAATATCAGCTTTAATGCTAGTAGTAGAAATACACTGATAATCCTTTGATTTACTACAGTAAATGTGGCCGTCTCTTAATGATAGACAAAACATTAGCTTTGCTTTTACCTCCTGTTCACCATGCCTATTGGGAAACCACTGTAACCAATTCTAGCTGGACAGAATTGGCTCAAATTATGGCTAACCAACCAGTTTCTGCTTATCATATTGGGTGCTCAGCTGGTAATGCCCGAGAAAATTAACACTGTGCAACAATGTTCATCTTGTTGTGTTCCCATTGTTGATCCACTTTGTCACTTCTGAGATTTGTCCTAATATAATGCTAACTGGTAAGCATTCTCATAGACTTTCCTTTTTACCCTTGTAATGGTATTTTTAGGTCTGAATTTTTTTCAGTTGTGGATACTTAGTTATGATAATAGATCTGCGTACATTTTCTTTTATTTTCTTCTGTGCCATTGTGTTTCCAGTTATTATATATGATCAAGTCACTTGAATGAAATTAGATGCAGAGAACTTGGTATGCTCATCTTTTCATCTTAGCTAACTAGCTATTTTCCTATTGAAATTTGTACAATTTCTCATTTGTCATGGACCATATCTCTTGGCTGTTCTTTGTGATTAAGTGTTTTCTTTTGAAATGTTTATTTATCTATTTTATTTTATTTTTACATATTCTAATGAATAATATGCTTTGTTTGTTCAGGACTGAAGGACCTAAGAGTAATTTTGTAAATATTCAAGGGTTTGATCATCACATGTCCAAAATTTGATGACTATTTATATAGGTATTGGAGACTTAATTAGATGTAAGATTCTCTGTTCATTTAATATGATATCAAAGTCCTAAGCCGACACAGCACTCGTACCTGTTGTGCTAGAATCCACAGCTAGCTTGGTCTAGGTGGAAGCATTCTAATATAACCCTATCATTGGTCTCATCTACTAGTTCTAGGGTTGAGAAAAATTGACAAGGAAAAATTGACAAGACACGCTTACACGACACAACTCATCTTGCAATTTTGCCAGTTAGATTTGAAATATAATTAAAAATACAATATAATATTTTAATTAAAAATTCGGTATAAATATATAGTATATAGCATGTATGTTATAACATATAATTAATTATATGGATTATATTTTAAGTTTTTTACATAATTAAAAAAAACTTAATTATATGGATTATAGCAGAGTAGCACGTCAGGAGCTACTCTGCTTCCAGATTTACTCGGTGGACGAAAGAGGGGAAGGTTGTCCACCATTAGTAGGACCCAAGGCCTGCATACCTGGATTAAAAAAAATGTATGTAAAATATACTTTGCTAATTGTAGCCATGTCTGGCTCACAACCTATGCAATGGGGTCTGAGGTGGTAAACTTGTTTGAGGCTTGACCTCACATTTAGGTGTAATAGTCCTACCATAAGTTCAAATTCTCCGTTGACCGCCTTTTGCCTTTGTTCAAGCATGACCTACTCTCAATAGACCCAATCATCTCAAGCTGGACAATCATAATATATGGTCAGGAGATGATTTTAAAAGATTTCTCATTATTGAGTCTATATGGGAAAAGTCATTTATCTTATATAGTTATTGGGCGATATTTATGTTCCGCAGTAAGCAGCTTATGCAAATGCCTCAGAAGTGGTGTAAGGAAGCAATGTTAAGAAGCTTACAATATATTAAAAAGATCTCAAAGAAAATGTCTACTCTATTAGAAATATGGATATAAAATATTAGTATTTTTTCTTATACTATTGATTTAAGTCTATATGTATACTGGAGGCAACCTATAAGAAGCAAAGCATTGTGGCACAGTCCAATGCTGAAGCAAAATACAGGGTAATGGCACAATTTATGAGATGCGATGGATCAAGTCTTTATTAATGACCTTAGTTTTACTATTATCGAATTAATAAATCTGCACTGCAACAATTAAACAACCTTTCATATTGCAAATAATCCTGTGTTCATTCCATGAACACGTTAAATAAATTGAGGTTGGCTGCCATTTTGTCTGAGATGTCTTATGTCTTAGAAGATCATCACACCATCTAATTTTACCTGCTACTTGATTTATGTGTATGTAACAAGTTTAGATGTATATGCTTTAGTTCGAGGGAAGTATTAGATTAATTGAGGAGCTTACTTTTAAGTCATAATCTAATATAATGCCTTAATTTTAGATAAAATTAGTCATCCCTCATCTCAAGCTGTATTTCCCAAACTATAAAATTAGTCACCGATAAAGGATACAAAGACAAATTTGTGACATTATCTTTCAACACAATAATTTTGCACCGGGTTTTGAACTTCTATCATATAGCTTCTGTAGAACAAGGATTTCAATACCAGTGGTAACTTTGAACACTAGACCAAGCATCAGTGTGAGCTATATGCTAGTGTGAACTAATTCATGTTGGATAGTATATTTAGTTCCATATTGGAATCCATGATCTATGATGTGTTTTCTGCGACAGAGGTTTGATTCCATTTCATTGCTTGACTGAATTAACATGAAATGGAATGCTTGTTTTCTGAGAATGATAATGTATACCATTCTTTCTAGAATTGAACATATGGAATGCACATTTAACATTCGGCACATAGTTCAATTATCTACCTCTAACATTATGCATAAAATGAAAGGGTATTTTCTAAAGAAACCAAATATCAGAATAGAAGTAATTATTTGACTTATCATTCCATTCTATTTCATTTCTGATTCTATTTATGTACATATTGTATTATAACTAAGGTCGGCCTGGGATTTTCGCAACTTGGATAATGTCATTTGCAGCTCATCTAGCAAGGTCTCTGTTTTTGAAAGGAGTTGGCAACTTGCAGATTTTAATGTTTTTCCTCTTCAAGCTAACAAAATGTGGTCCAACAACTATCAACAGATGTAACATTAAAGCTTGATGGACCTCCTCCCCTTGTTAGTAATTGAATTTCATTATTCTAATTAATGAACAATTTCAGTCATAGAATAATTTTATTATAACAAAGGACCCTTCAACTAACTGTATAATCCCTGTCACTGTTTCTGTTTTGAACATAAACATATCAAATGTAGCCAAATCCTTGTGAAGCATAATGCAGGAGTTATCTTTTGGTTTATTGAAGGTACTCAAAATGGAACCGCTCAAGAGGAAGAAGGGGACAATACTGATTGCTGAATTGACTTATGATTCTTGTTTTCGCCAAACTACTTTTTGATTAATTGTTTATTGTGATGACATCACCAAAGTCATTTTCTCTTTTGGTTGGCAATAATTAACAGTTGTTGCACTTTGAAATTTAGTTTGTAACGAAAGAGATGCACACTTAATTGAATAGTTTAGAACCATAATGACAGAAAACAAACATGACCCATGGGGACCCTTGACATGATGACTGTCTTTATGCTTCTGCAGCAGAAGGTAATCTTCGAAAGTTGACTGAATAACCTACATTTTGTTGTATCTGTTGTGTTGTCTGTTTTTTTTTGGGTGGTTAAAAGTTTTACATTTTTTTTCATTACCATTTCAACAATTTATGCTTGTATTGTCTTCCTCCGGATCCTTGAAGTATTAAAGTTATATGCTTATGGGCTTCTAGATAAGATATATTTGGATATTTTACGGATGGTTTACCGAGTTTTGTTCATGGATCTTAATGAGAGGGGTGATTATTAACTTAGATCATAACTTTCAGGAACTAGATATGATTAAAATTTCTAGGTCAATCATCCATTTGTAGAACCATTTAGGAAGAGAATATACAAACTTCTCTTGAGGAATCCTGTTTTTCTTAGTACATATATATTAATTACATGCTAAGTTTGATCCTTTCATAATCCCTATTATTGTACTAGGTTTGTTGCATTATTAATAATTCTGACGAAATTTTTGTTTGAAGTCCCTCTCAAACTCCCATACAACATAGTATTATTAGTTGTTTTGTTCAATCAAGGATTTACTTGATAGTGAGAAATGATAATTTCCAAAGCTTGAGTGTAGATCCCACACAAATGTCATCAAAATGTCTATCCATAATCCATGTCAATCATTAGCGCCTATCCATCTGTTTAGCATTTAGGAGTCTGAATTATTGAAATGTGCACATAGCATACACCAAGTTGACCTATTTCCAATTTGTTTTCTCCAAGCGATAGGTTGATATTCTTGGAGCACGCTGGGTATTGCTTTGAAAAACCAGTCATTGCTATTGCTTCTTGGTATTTATCACTTTTCCTTGCAATGAAAAACCAAATGTATATTTTCATGTTCGAGACTATCATATATTATGAGCCCCACTGCCGGGAGGTTTGCCTGTCTCCATCCGTGCTGCAATTCCTTAAATAGTCTCCTGGTTAGTTTTGTATCACTGTCAAGTTTCCACTTGCAATGCCTCGTTGAAGTGTGGACAAATAAGGGAACGTCACGCCATTTATTAGACACTGACTAGTAATAAACCTATTTGACATAAGAGTAAATATATACTAGTACTGCCTTTTCTTCTTATCACTTAAAAGACATGGAACCTTTTTCCATTATATTTTTTTGCATGTAACTTTATACGGTTATTTTCGTGTGCATCTCAACCTTCTTACGGCTTTATACTGTGATTATAGAATTTGTGGGTGCTATTTAAATTATATGTTTGCTTGCGTATATTTTTGGGTAAACATATACAATATGTTTGCCTAGTATATATATATATATATATATTGAGTAAATGATATGTTTGCATATGACAAACTTCCATAAAACTTCGATTCAAAGTTGTGCTAAAAGGCTCCCATGCCAAGATTGTTCTGACATATTCGATGACAAAGCTTGTTAAATGCCCCAACTATATCACAGTATATTTACATTATTTGGGACATGTTTACATGGGTGGATAGATAATAGGATAGGTGGTTGGGTTGGATGGATTTCTAACTAATTTATTGATCAAGTTCGTCTTATACCTTTTTTAGCTTCGATGTGTGAATGCTTTGAGCTATCTTGACCTTGTGCAATATACATGCTCCTTTTTCCTTTTCCAATCTTAATTGCCTCTGCTTTGTTGTGTGGTCGCCCACCAATTCTGGGCGTACTGGAGAAGTCGCCAGGTTTTAACTCTTGTACATGCATTATCACCCTATTTTGTTGTATTATGTCCTCTTTGTTGGGGTTCAGGGGTTTGGGGTTTTGTTGTGCGGTCACCACCAATTCTTGCCTGTGATTTCTCTTTTCTCACACAACTCAACCTCATTCAAACCCTAACCTTCGACAGATCGTGATGTTTTTGCAATTCTTGGCTATGCCAAGGTTGATTTCGCAAGGAGATACATGGACACATTACAAGTTGGAGGTGAGGTTATTTTTTACGATAAAAACTAATGGATCAAACACCATTTTGATCTACCTAATTTTCCCATCAGTTCAAGTAAACAATCACGTCGAATATTTAAATGACCCATTGTCTCGTTGATGCAACGATACATTTGTCTACTTATAACCAAGCAAAAGATTGTTAAAGGTGGAAGCTAATTGTCATATTTCGAGAATATATTTATTCGTTAAAAAAAATGAACATCATTCTTCTTATGATAATCATAAATTTTTAGTTATACAATTACATAGTATAAAATAAAATACCTTACTCGGATAGCATAATCATACAGTATAAACAAAATATCCAATTCGGATAGCACAACCATGCAGTATTAACAAATAAGAAATCAAGAAGTCCAAATACTCAAATCGCGTGCCGACACGATTTAAAACTCCAAGTACATAGTCAAAATCCAAAAAAAATCCAAGTCCAGATATTTTATTACAATACCAAAAGAAATATAAATGCGGAAGCAAAATCACTAAAGCAAATAGAAAATCAACAAGACTCAATGCGACAAGGGACGACACGGGCAGAACTCTCCAAGCGACCCAAACTGCTAACCTGAAATAAAGTAATACGCAAAGTAGTGAGTATAAGAAATATCTAGCAGGTTTAGAAAGACAGTGCATGATCAATAACAGTATAAAGAGAGCAAAGGTATACAGTCTCAGGGGTAGATATTCACCAAATGAAAATATGTTTATGAATGTCTCTACTACACAAACACTCTAATTAGCTGCACACTGTTTCATGAGTAATGTCAGTAATAAACAAAAATGAGTACAACATCTCCCATGAATGTACCGTTAGAAATCCATATAAGAACAGTATCTCATCTGCGCATATCGAAACAAGTATAGAAATTGGAGTCTCGTATGTGGGAGCAACGCTCCACCATAGGGTATACAAATGACTAAGACACCCAGCTCGTCAGTTGTGAACTGCGGAAGAAACGCTCTACCACGATACTCGTGGATAGTCCGAAAATGTTAAGGTCTTTGTTTGCGGGAGAAACTCTCTACCACGAATGACCTCGTGGGCAGACAGGAGGTAGCTATCTAGCTACGGGCTGCGGGAGAA
>JBBUKS010000059.1:2297176-2321660 GCA_038050645.1 Hedychium gardnerianum | reverse complement strand
TCTATCATTTTCAGGCTTGGCTTGACCAATCCCTGCCTGATCTGTCTGATCCATGGACAGTTTGAGGAACCACAATTGCATGACCATAGAGGTGTTTTAGTAATCTCACTTGGTGGCAAAAACACTTTGATGATTGAAATAGTGTGCAGTGTACACAGTTGGCCAACCATGCAGCTGGATCATCAGTTCCATTTGAATGATGGAAATCCAACCTTTAAAAATGGAGTTTCCCCATAGTTGGGAGAGTTCAACCTTGCCGCAGTGGAGGGACTGGGTAGCTTCATCCTAATTGTGAGGGAGGATCTGTGATGTTTCCCATTCTTTGGAAAGCTGCTCTTTTGGTTCGATCTAGATTGATTTGCAGGGTCAGCATGAATGTTAAGACTTCAGGTTTGGTTTCAATAGTGATGAAATTGGCGCTCTTCACTGCACTAGGGTTGATGTCTACGTGATTACAGATTCTTTCCAGACAAAAAGGAAGCCTTTTGAACTTCTTTGTCACAATGAGTTTATCGTTTCCTTTTGGAATTTTCCAGTTAACATTGTGATGGATTGTTTTGTGTTTTATTTTGTGCTTGTTGCATGAATAGGTTTTAAGAATGCTTAAACAAGCACATAGGTGCATTCTAGCTTCTCAATTAGAGGAATCCAAACTCGATTGTTTCTATTATCTGCTTCCTTTTACTGGTTGCTACGACAAATCGAGTCATATCAGCGGAAGATAAATTCAGGTACACAAGCGAAAAACGGAAGAGGGAGGGAGTAGTCAGGCTGTGAGTTTTTGGGAATTCGACTTATAGTTTTTATGTCTTTCGTCCTCTGTTATGAAAAGTAATATTCCGTACAGATCTGATTATTAAATTGTAATGCAATTTTGATAATATGATTTAATTTATTCTTAAATATAATTAATGGAAATAAAATACATTTGAATATATAAATGAGTTATATGGATTAATTAATTTATAAAAAATTATTGTAAATTTCTCTAGTAGTTTTTTATTCATTTCAGACGAGAATCTATTTATGACATCATTAATTACGACATAAATTATTACTTTTAAAAAAGTACAGCATGACGACCAAAATTCTTGATATTATAAGATTTGACCTAATTGGGTCGTAAAAGCCCAAGCGGCCCATGAATTTCGAAATTCTGATTGTTCTTTTCCCTCTCTCGTCACCCCTCTCTTGTTCTATTCACACAATTTCCTTTGCTCCAAGTAAACAAGATGGCCAAGAGAGTTCCGACCACCGGGCCACGTGACACCGGCCGGCGACTCAGGGATCACCAAATCCCCAGCGGATCTCCTCGATTCCAGACATCAAAGAGTATCGAGACGACCGGACGACCTAGTCCCAGTCGTTCGAACGGCAACAAGAAAACGAAGAAACCTAGCAATGCAACGCCGTCTTCTGAGGATAAACTAACTTCGCCTCCCGTCCCGGCACCCCGCTTCCTTCGAAGGTCTCCTAGATTGGCTTCAGGAGAGGCGAAGAAGAGCGAGAGTGATCCCGGCTCAAGTGGAGGATTCACGAAAGAAATTGCTCCTGATTGGAGGAAGATTAGGGGTTCGAGGTCGGTCGAGGCGCTTCAGAATCTGAGGAGGTCCTCGAGGTTGGCATCCATTGCGGTCAGGCACGTGAGGGAGACGCCTCAGAAGGTGAGGAGGTCATTGAGGTTGCAATCCATTGCGGTTAGGCATGTGAACGCCGACGGAGTTCTTGGTTCGCTAGAGACGCCTCAGAAGCCGAGGAGGTTCTCGAGGTTGGCATCCAGTGCGGTTACGCATGTGAACACGGACGGAGTTCTTGGTTTGGTGGGCGAAGGGAAGTTGGAGGATGTTGCGGAGAGGAAAGGCAAGCGGGACAAGAGAAGGAAAGTTGAAATCTTGGTCGAGGAGAGGAAAGAGGTTGCAGGAGGAGATGACCAGGTCCATCATGATTGTGCTTCGGAGGATTGGACGGAAGAGCAAGAGGGAGCACTGAAGAGGGCTTTCTTGTTGGCGAGGCCTTCACCGCTTTTCTGGAAGAAGGTCTCCAAAATGGTATTTTCCCCTGAATTCTTCTTCTTTACTGTTCAGTTTTCCTGGTTGTGCTCAAGTTGCTTAAGTTTTTCAGTGCCTATCTATCTCTTGGTCAGCCTTACTGCTAGTTCCTTTGACACTAATATGATAGATCTACTAGTTTTATCTTGTGATCCCTTTTTCCACTCCCTGGTGATACTTCATGTATAAGCATTAGATAATTGTTATATGACGATCAAAGTACTTCAATAGACAATAAGACGGACGGAGTCTTAGTGTGGTCTTAAACAAATGGAAAACAGATAACAATTTGTCTTTGAAGAAATTAAAATTCTGGATTTTCTTCTAGGTTGTCAAATTTACTTCCATATCCCACTCTGACTCTAAAATAGAACCTTTTGAGAATATGCGTATGTAAGAGTTTCAAGTGAAAAGATTTGACACTAGGTTTTCAGGAAGGATGAGTTAAATCTTTAGTCCACGGATCAACTATTAGGTCTTAGTAAATTTATGCATTGCTATTGAAAGGAAGAAATAGTGTCATTTAACATTTTAAACTAGGTTTCATGTTTAAATTCGCCTTGGCATGTAGCTTTGTGGTCTCTATTAGATATTTGCTTTATGATTTGATTGTGTTCTATGGCAAACTAATAGTGGAATTTTATGTATTTGGTGAACCACTAGCTATTCCTTCATTTCATTTTATTGCTAAAGTTCATGTTGTGAAAAACAGAGTCCAGGCCTTCAAAGATTCTTGTAGAGATTTTTTTTACTGTCCAACTTGTGGAAACAACATTTCATGTACAGACTCCCATCAATTAGCAGAATATGCTCGATAAAAAAAATCATATTTATACATCCTTCTTTTCTCTGCATTTATCCTTCCCAGCTTGATAAATAATATTGGCAATTGATCTTTTGGGCACAAAGCCTGATTGATGCTTAGCACTTTGTTTCATATTTGCTTCTTTTAAGCAACCTTCCCAAAGATGTCCTACGAGTCGCAACTTTTACTCTTTGTAAGTAGGAAAAAGTATATCAGTTTTATTCTTATAAATTGGTACCAAAAACATTTATCTATTTTCCAAATATATTCATAATTATACTTTTTTTTCTTAAACATCAACAGTTATATAATTAAGGAGAAATTTGTGTGATTTTCTGTGGTACACGATGCATTATATGACGAAGATGATGCTGGAGCCTATTGCTGATTCATAGCACTTTGTCAATGATGGATCTTATTTTTAAGATTTCTTTCTTAAAGGCCGTTCTACCTTTATGAAAAATTCAAAATATGCCTAGTATAATTGAAAGGAAGCACAAATCATAATGGAGGTCTGAGCTAGAGGTACACGTTATAAAAACCATGAGATGTTAAAGAAATCTTAAATACATGTATGGGAAGCAGCTATATATGGTTTGATGTATTAGAGCTACATGCCTAAAATGGCTTCAATTGTAGCTTGGTTTACCATCATCTTGGCCCCATCAACTTATTATCATCGTCTATGTAATTGCCTATCTACAAAAACATTAACTAAGATTTATCTATGTGATACGGGGAGTATGAGAAGCCTCTACGTATACCAAGGAGGTCAATAGCCTTGTTGAGATGAAGGTCAAAGTAAGATGGATCCATAAGATCATCTTCACTCGGCCCTGTTGAAAGTTGCCGCTCATCCCAGTCGAGCCGACGTTCTTACAGAACACGTGGGCCCCATGTGGGTTGTCAGAACACATGGATTGTCAGAATGCGTGGGTTGTCAGAGCACGTGTAACTGCGTAGTTAACATGGCGTGATCCTCCCACGATCTTCTGCCACAAAATGTGGATGACATAACCCTCTGACACCCAAGACGTGACAGGTCCCTTACCGCGGATATAACATCCTGTCAGAAGTATTTCTATAAAAGACCCACCCCCTGCAGGCCAAGGTATGTTGAATGCTCCCATCTACATAACGCTTCCATTTCTTAGTATTTCTTCTCCATTTTCTCCCCCGTCGGATAATGACTTGAGCGTCGGAGTCGAAAGCCGGGGCACCCCCGATCTCCATTCTAACCTCTACCTCGCCTTTTTATTGCACAGGCTTCTTGAGTGGCCCAACAATGCCCGGAGTAGCACCTGATGACTCTCCTTCAGCTCTGCAGGCTCCCCCGGCAACCCCTCCTTCATCCAGCTCCTGGCGACTTAGTCAACATCTCCTCCAGCTATCCGGTGGCTCTTTTGTCCGCGAGTTTCAGACAAGAATAAATTGGCGTCGTCTGTGGGAACATCACATCCTAACTGATATTCCAAGATGGAGGACACCGGTAAAATCATCAAGAAGTGTCATACCAACAATGAACAGGGAGTAGTGGAAAGCGGTAATCAACAACTACAAAACACCGGTTGACAACTCCAATCTGATTGACAACACCAAATGGGAGCAAAAACCCAATCGGCATCTCCCTTCGGAAAAGTCCGATCAGTTAAGCAGCAAAAACAAAAGTTTTTCAACTTCAATTAACCAAGTTTGTCGATCAATTTCAAAGGGAAATCCCAATCAAAGTCAGCCAACCAAATTCCCATTTGGCAATTAGAAGCTTCTCATCCAATTACGAGGTCATGCAACAAATTCTAAATGACAACTTCTTGTCAACTTCAAATCAAACCGATCGGCAAATTTTAAAGTGACCAAATGTTTCAATCGGCGCACTTTCCCTCTGCTGCAATTGAAGAAAATTCAATCAGCGCAATTTCAATCGGCTTCACTCGGCTTCAACTGGCGACGACCCATGGACAAATCCGAGCGGCAACCCCACTCCAAATGGAAAATGTCGATCGGCCCCCAAGTCATCAAAATGCCCCTCCAAGTCAATACCAAATGCCGATTAGCCAATCCAAAGGCCATCATGGTCATGCAAATGCCAAGCCAAAGGCCATCAAATGCAGATCGACCATGCAAATGCCAAATCCAAAGGCCATCAAATGCCGATCGGCCATGCAAATGCGAATCCAAAGGCCATCAAATGTCGATCGGCCATACAAATGCCAATCCAAGCAATCAAAGTCCAAACAAAATCCGACCAGATGCTCAATGGGCGAAACTCCATAAGCAATTCAATCAATAAGCGGTTCCATTCGGAAGACAGCTCCGATCAACCATTCAATCGGCCGTCCAATCATCAATCAGCTGTCCAATTGGTAGCTCCACTAATCGGCCATATTCGGCAGCTTGAGATTATCTGCTCAAGCCATCTCGATAGATAAGTCTGAACTTTAATTTTATAATTTAAATTCAGAATATATCCCTCTTTTTCTCCAGTAGAAAGTTCATCTCCACACGACCTTCCGATCGAAGTCAACAATGACCACGAAGTTGGTCAGAGGCTCCAATGATCGCTCGGTCGAAAATCTCCATCAACAATTGTCCTTTTCAAGATTCAATTTCCTCCTGATCTCGAACTAGTGGCGTCCATCGACAAACGACTTTTCAGTTGGCTCTCGTACGACCTTCTGGTCGGAGTCTCCAATGACCAAATGGTTGGAGACTCCCAAAAAGGCCGCTTGGTTGGAATCTTTATCAATAATTGTTCTTTTAAGGACTCAATTTCTCCTGATCTCGGATTAGTGGCGTCCATCGACAAACGACTTTTCAGTCGGCAATTTCCCCTAATCTCGGATCAGCGGCGTCCATCGACAAACGACATTTTAGTTGGGTTAGTATGACTGTCTGGTTAGGATCTCCAATGATCAGATGATCAGGTACTTCCAAAAATGGCCGCCGAGTCAAAATCTCCATCAGCAATTGTCCTTTTCAGGACTCAATTCCCCCTAATCTCGGATCAATGACGTCCATCAGCAAATGACTTTTCAGTCGGCAATTTCCCTTGATCTCGGATCAGTGGCGTCCATCGATAAATGACTTTTCAGTTGGTTCTCCAAAAATCCTCCGAGTGGGATCTCCAAAGCATACCCGAGTGGGATCTCCAAAGAATCCCCGAGCGGGATCTCCAATGACTCCCCAAGCGGGATCTCCGATGACTCTTCAGTCAAAAAAATATCTCCAATGACTTGAAGTTCTCCAAAAATCCCCTGAGCGGGATCTCCAAAGAATCCCAGAGCGAGAGCTCTAATGACTTCCCAAGCGGGATCTCCGATGACTCTCCGATCAAAAAATCTCCAAATGACTGCTCGATCGGTCCCTCTAAATGACCTCTTGGTCAAAATATCTCCAAATGGCTCCTCAGCCAAATGACTCTTCAGACAAATTCTCTAAATGGTTACTCGGCCGGTCTTTTCAAATGGCTCTTCAACCAAATTCTCCAAATGGCTGCTCGGCCGATATCTCCAAATGGCTCTTCAGTCAAATTCTCTAAAATGGCCTCTCGGTCGGTATCTCCAAATGATCGCTCGATCGGTCTCTTCAAATGACCTCTTGGTCAAAATCTCTCTAAATGGCTCCTCAGCCAAATGACTCTTCAGTCAAATTCTCCAAATGACCACTTGGCCGATCTCTCCAAATAGCTCTTCAGCCAAATTCTCCAAAATGGCCTCTCGGCTGGTATCTCCATTATTGACTCAGTAAGATTCTCCATTATCGACCTCTCGGTTGACTCTCCAATCGACTCAGTCCTTCTCCAACAATTATTCAATCACTGTCCAACTTACCGCTCGGCCAATCTCTCCAAATCGACTTCTCAGCTGGTAAGTTCAATCAAACATCTCCATCAATAAAGTGTCGATCGACAAAGCCAACTTCAAACAAATTGGCAAAAATCCACTTGACTGCAATCAACTTCAAAATTTGACAAAATACAATTGCAAAGCAAATTTGCAAAAAGCATAGGAAAACAACATCCGATCGGCAACATTAAAAACAAAAATCCCAATCAAAATGAAATCCCAATGAAATGCAGCTTGGCAAAAATCGGCGAAGTCAACTTATCACAATTGGCAAATTGGAAAAGCCCGCTAGACAAAAATCGGCGAAAGCAAAGGCAGTCAACTTCAAGCAAATTGGCAATTTAAAACCGTTCGGAAAAAGCAACTACAGAATGCCGACCAGCAAAGTCAAGTAAATTGGAAAAAGCAAGAGTCAATCGACTTCAATCAAATGTAGACTTGGCAAATTAGCAAAAAATCGATCGGCGTCAAATGGACACTTTTCAAGCAGTAACAAGTGGCCCAATCCAATGACGTCTTAGTTGGACTTTTTCATGCACATAATCCAATCAATCGGGCTCACGTCTCCTTCGACTGGACTTGAGGGGGAGACTTGTGATATGGGGAGTATGAGAAGCCTCTACGTATACCAAGGAGGTCAGTAGCCCTGCTGAGATGGAGGTCAAAGTAAGATGGATCCATAGGATTATCTAAGCTCGGCCTGTTGAAAGTTGTCGCTCATCCCAGTCGAGCCGAATCGCCGCTCATCTCGATCGAAGCCGACCCGTCGGTCATCCCGACTGACACTGAACCACCGCTCATCCCAGTCGAGCCGACGCTCTGCCAAAACATGTGGGCCTATGTGGGTTGTCAGAATGCGTGGGTTGTCAGAGCACGTGTAACTGCGTAGTTGACATGGCGTGATCCACCCACGATCTCTGTCACAAAACGTGGATGACATGACCCTCTAACACCCAGGACGTGACGGCCCCTTATCGCGGATATGACATCCTGTCAGAAGTATTCTTATAAAAGCTTCGCCCACCGCGGGCCAAGGAATGTTGAATGCTCTCATCTACATAACACATTCCATTTCTTACTGTATTTCTTCTCCATTTTCTCCCCCGCCGGATAATGACTTGAGCGTCGGAGTGGAAGGTCAGGGCACCTCCAGTCTCCATTCTAACCTCTACCTTGCTCTTTTACTACATAAGTTCTCTGAGCTACTTAGCAGCGCCCGGAGTAGCACCTGATGACTCTCCTTCAATTCCGCAGGCTCCCTCGGCAACCCCTCCTTCATCCAGCTCCTGACGACTTAGTCAACATCTCCTCCAACTGTCCGGTGACTCTTTCATCCACGAGTTTGAACACTATGTAAAATCAGATTGTCGACACAATGACTGCTTTAAACCAGTGGTCGAGTGAAAAATTGCTTTGATTGTGGTCAGCCTGGTTACATCTTGAAAACGAGATAACATTAGAAATTGAGGTATATATGTGGTTTTTAGGTAACTTACCCCTTTTATTAAAATAAAGTAGATTAGATAGATTGTCTCCATAAACAAATACATGTATACGCATATTGATAATTCATGTTTAAACAAGTGAATCACCATGGGTTTCAGTTGTACTTTACAAAACAGCATGATGAGACCCATTTTTCCAAGCATAAGTCTATCTAGGAACAGGTTGTGATTTTGTAAGGAACCACATGTGTAGCATAGTAACAGAATCTCATAGGCCCTTTTGTCATCTCATATCTTTACATTTTATTATTAGCTCAAACAAAAATATTTGGCTGATTCATCTATATGGTATTCAAGTAAATGGAATTACTGAGATATTTACTTTACTACTTGTACAATATTCTAATGTGTTCACTTGGTCAGTTTTCAGCATTTAGCTGCATCAACTTTATTTTTAATTCTTCATGAGAATCTTCATTTATGAGGTACTAAAATTGTGTGGATGAATGTGACTGCACAACACTAAATCAGGGTAAATATTTTTTTTTAGTAAGTGATAAAACCTAAAAACTAAGCTAATCATTACATTCAAGTTAGGATGAGTAATGAATTCATGCTTTACTGTCTTATTTCCCTTTATATTTTTGTTACTTTATGCCTTTTTCTTTACCATTTAGCATTTTCTAGAAAAAGACTATTAAAAATCATTCGAATCTAGTAAATTGCTGTCTAAATATGTAGGGATCACATTAGTAACTAAACAATTGTGTCTATGTAATTCAGCACTAAAAGAAGGCTGTTTTAACTCCGTTGGTAAGGGACTTGGAAGTCGGTGCCAAGGTTTTGGTTGGAACTCTGCCTCCATCAAATGGTGGCTTGAGAGCTTCCTGGTATGTCAGTCTAGAAGAAAAAAATCGAGTGTTGTCGAAATTTGTTTTGCTAGTTAGACAGTTTTTATACCATCCTTGCTGGATTTATTTGCCATTTTGTTGACAAACTAGTATATGTTTCATTTCTTGAGACTTGAGAGCTACTAGAGTTTACTTTTTTTAAGCGGTCAGTTTGCAAATTTATCAAATTGACTTTTTCATTCTATTTATCGCGATTCACAACATCAAAACTTTGAGTCATACATCTTGCATACTAAACTAATTTTATGATAAGGATTGGTGAACTAGCACATCTGTTTGAAATTCCTTTGGAAATCTTACTTGATTGATATTCTTTCCTGTATTTCAAATTATTAAGTGTTCTTTCATTGGTTTCAGTACAATGGGAGTGCTGACAATTTTCTTGGAGGATGTTACTAAATTCCAAAATTCATTTCACTGTATAATAGATACAACTGTCTTTCCGATCAGAATCTAGGAGTAAATCTAAGCTCCTATCTTTCAGATTATTAATAAATGAACTTATTAGCATATTTAATATATGCATGTTATTTGTTGACGACATTGTGCTAATTGATGAGAGTGTGGACCAATAAAATTGAAGTTTGAATTGTGGAGTAAATTATAGAAACTAAAAAGTTATGCTGGACTAAAACTCAGCATATACGAACAACATAAAGAGAATTAAGGATATAGTTAAGATTTTTTATAGTAGATTTTCTAAATGTCTTGCTATACTAATCAACAAGGTGAGGTGGATGAAGATATCATTAATAAGTAAAGAATAGGCAATTTAAATGAAAGGAGTTTCTGGAGTCATGTGATTGGGTCATGTCCTTCATGGATTTGAATGAGAATTCTATGATGGTGGTGCTGTTATGCACTATCTATGGTCAGGACATCTGCCATGATATAAACAACATCTAACTAGTGTACAAGCACCTTTCATATTTCACCATAGGAAAGTGAAACCAAGGAAAGAATACATTTGTAAATTCTAGCATTGTCTTATAAATTTTAGGTGATACAAAGAGACATGTCAAAGAGTTTTAACATTCAGCACCACTAAAGAGTAGCTTAAGGTCCTGCTTGATTGAATCCATAAGGAGCATCTAAAATGAGTATCTAGTGAAGGCAAGTTATGTACACAATAGCAAAAACATTTTCAACTAGTAGTTGTTCCTTGTGATTCCTATATTCAGCAGAGAACTCAGCTGATTTGTTTTCAGTTTAGTTCAGTTGATTTATTGTTTACTGTTATTTTGTTCCTGATGAATTCCTTATGAAAGGTATTTTACTCGGAGCTTGTATTTCTTTTTTCCAATACGGTGGATGTACAGGATCACCAGAGTAAATAGCAAAAAACTATCTCTTTATGATAAACATGTGAAGCCCACTAGAGGATATAGAAAATGTGACATACTATGGTGATGATTCGTGGTCTATATTGCTCACCGACTGGCATTACAACGATAGTGATTCCCTTGCTAGAATTGTAGTGCTCCATACCCAATGTCATATAATTTTGTGTATCCACAGGTACCAGGAAAGTCTGCACAAGAATGCTTCGACAGAATCCATGCTAATCTTGCAACTCCGCCTCCACGCCAGCCTCGTTCAAGAGCCAAGAAAGCTGATTTATCTCCAATAGTCCATTTTGCATTCGGAGGCAAACCTCTGGATGACACAAAGTTGAAAATCAAAAAAGCAAGGGGAAGTAAACGAAGGACTCTTGCAGCCCAAAAGACAGTCAGGCATTTGCTGAGAAAGCATCAATTGGCAGATCAAACCACAGGTGTAGACTATTTCTCTCATCTTGAAAACTCTCCAAATGCATCTGCCATTATAATGCCTGCAACTGGAGATCCTGGATCCCCAGATTCTTTGTTTACTACAGGTTTTCTGATGAAGTGCAGTGAGAGGTCTTCCTCAGCTCATAAGAGGCCTTTGTCCAGGTTCAAAACAAATGATGTAGATCCAAGTCCAGAGGTTCTGAAGCGGATTAAGAATGTTGCTTTGCATGAGAAATATATTGATCATCTACATTGTATAGAAGCAAGAAGGAAAACATGCCATAGTAAAGAAAACCATGTTGTTAGTTGCAATAGTATGAATGATAACAGACCACAATCTGGAGTTATAAAAGCTGCTATGGCTGCTTTAACGACTGAAGCAGAAGTGGTTATCGGCCATTTTCAGGACAGGCAGGTGAATGCATTGGATTATGGTGATGATAGTACTTCTGCAGAGAACTGTAGTTTTGATTTGGATGACGACGCATGAGCAAATCTTCTTTCACTTTACAAGTTCGGCTGTAAAGATAAATTCATCAATATTCAACGCTCAACGTCTGGTTGAAGTCTAAATCCTTGGAAAAACAAGAAGCTTCTGCGTTTCAGTTCTTATAGCTTGAAAATGTATTTTGTTTTTGCTGGTAGAAGACTAATGAATTTGGATCACCTCTCTTGTCTTTCAGAAATGGATTAGAAGGATTTAGACTTTGAAGCGAAATATAGGCGTTCTTTATTTCTGCCATCATAAGAATTGCAATCGACTTTTTTTTTGCGTATATCTTCTTCCTTTCTATTTTGCTTAACATACCACTTGTTTTGTTTCTTAAAAATGTTTCATTTTATAACCAAAGAAGAAAACAATATTATTCATTTTTTGTTCAAATAAAAATTACCTTAAATCATGTCCAAATAAGATGGAAAGTAAATCTTAGATACCAATCAAATTAAATACCAATTGGAAGTAAATGAAAGTTTAAGATAGATTGAGAAGAAGAAAAAAAACTCAAAAGTTTAATTTAGTCACATTTTTAAAACTAATTTATTATAATATAGATTGTTTAACTTATACATTCTAATTTGTTGTTTTATATATGATGAACAAGCTTCACTATCGATTACATATACATATATAGTTTCATTAACTAACAGATGGATGAGGAAGAAGAAGAAGGTGCGGACTGATCAGTGACTGGCTTGCCATTGTTATAATTGTCATTGCTGCTGATGTTGCGATATCGGACATTGATGGGGTAGCCCTTGAGAGTCCTCGTGGTGGGGAAGAACACCAACCTATCTTTCTCAGCTTCCTCCCAACTGCATTAATTAATTAAATAATTATATATATATATATTAACTATCAAAAATCAATTACATTAATTGGTAATTAGAATTTAACTAAGTTGGCACCTGAAGCGAGTGACGAGGTAATGGAGGAAGACGGAGATGACGACGCGGGCGAGCTCGTAGCCAGGGCAGAGCCGAGATCCTCCGCCGAAGGGCGTGTAGTACGGTTGCGTAGTCGCTGCTGATTCCTGATTCTGCATCCACCGCAGTTAGTTAGTTAGTTACTTACTTACTTAACCAATTAATTGTAATTAAATCGATGATTAACCAAGTAATTAATATTATTAATTATATACCTGCTGCCATCTCCAAGGATTGAATGTCCGAGCATCCTCGAAGTATGAAGGATCAAGATGCACGGCTCGGAACGAGATGAAAACTTTGCACCCTTTCGGGATCGTATATCCTACAAGTAATTAATTAATATTAAACCAACATGCTATGTATAATTCTTGTCGATCAGACTATATATATAGTAGTATAGTAATATATATACGACCTTTGAAATGGATGTCCGTCATGGCGCGTCTGAAGACTCCGCTTATGATGTTGGCCACTCGAAGTGTCTCGTTGATCACCTGCAATTAATTAATTAATTAATGCGTGATGCGTATGCATGCGTTCGTCAGAGACTGTCAAAACAAATTTAATTTAGTAAAATTATTGTTTCCGCCGGCTGAAAGAGACGAAAAACCGGAAATTAATTTTCTTGATTAATTCGGTTCGCATCTCAGCACTGCGTGGGATGCGACTAATTTGACGGATCGGTCTGTTGGACCGACGGGAGTCGGCGCTGGATTTCTGTCCGAACCGACGCTGCAGATTGACAAGAGAATTTTATGAATTTGGACCCCACTTACACAACACTCTAACACCACCGTCTAACTAGTTATTACCATTATTTTTAAATAATTTTAATTAATTTAATATAATTTTGATAAAATTTAAATAATTTTGATTAAGTTGAAAAAAATATATTTTAATATAATAATATTTAAAATTTAAGATTTTAAATTTTAACTATAATGTATAAAAGTTATTCCATAATTATCATGATATATAAAAATTATTTGACAATAACTGATACAATGTGAGAAATCAATTATTTTAATATTTAAAATTTAAGATTTATAGTTCAATATTTTAAGATTTAAAATTTAATCATAATACTACTCAATAATTATTACAAGTAGAAGCTATTTTATAATTATTATAATATGAAAAAATTAATTATTTCATTGAAATTTTAAATCTTAAATTCTAAATTTTAAATACTATTATATCAAAATATTTTTTATCAATTTAATTAAAATTAATTTAAATTGATTAAAATCAACTTAATAGCTAATATATATATATATATATATATAGTTCTGTTAGTCTGCACACCTTATCCTGCACAATCATGAACACCTGCTGAGGTGTGTAGGTTATTAAAACCTTATATATATATATATATATATATATATATAAAAGTTACTAAATATTTATTATAATAATATTATATTAATTTATTTTTTTTTTTGATGGGACATCCTTTTCAATTTTTTTTTCTTAATTTGACATCATCTCCTTCCTAATCCTAAGGGATTATAGATCTCCTTTTTTTTAAGCTAGACGATCCAAACCTAATTATATCAATATCAACGAAAACAAAAATAAAAAATTATTTTAGTTTTTATCCCGCTTGAATTTGTTTTTTATAAGTTATCCACCTACCCTGATCATGGAGAACAACTTTCACGTTCTCTTAAGCCTATGTTTAGATACAGAGAGAGAAAGTTCATTAATAAAAGGAGAAAAGAGAGAAAGATAAAATAAACAAAAGAAAAAATATTTATTAACATAATATGTATTATTTTATTTAAAGAAAAAAAATAAAGATTAAATATATAAAATTATATAAATATTCTTATTTTTTAAAATAAATTTATATATGAAAAAAATAAAAATAAAAATAATATATTTTTGAGTTCTCCTTTTCATTTCTTACCTCCTAAATTGAGATATAAATTTTTAAGTTCTCTTTCTCTTTTTTTTCTTTCATAATTCACTTCATTCTTATTCCTAAATAAGAGTTAAAGTTTTCTTCCTTTTTATTTATTCTTTTCTTTTTTTTTTCATCATCTTCTCTCTCAAAAGCCGACCCCATAAATTGTTATTGTTGTTGTTGTATTTCCTCTCTCAAAAAGAGAGTAAAAGTAGATCGACATCCTCGAGATCTGATGTGGTCCATCTGATCTGTAAATGGGACACGAGAACATGAGAAAGGAGGACAAGGATCCGATCTCGAGTAAAAGGAAAAGATGGAGAAAAAACAAAGCTGAGTGTTCAGTAGTAAAAGCCTTTTTCATAATCGAATGTATGATTGATCATGGAGGATAGCAGCTCGATCCCAATCTCCACCCAGGGCAACAATTTGGGTGTTTATGTTGCCACTAATCTATATTGTTTTATTGCATAATTGTAGTTTAATTTCTACTCAAAGCAAAATAGAAAGCCAAAATCTGATCGAAGACTAAATTGAAATAGAGAGAGAGAGAGAGAGAGAGCTGAGGAAGATTACGCATTGTGTGAAGGGCATTGACTTGTAATCGGTCCAGGTCAAAGGGTCCTCTTCCCTGTGTGCTCCATCCTTCGCTCTGATCTCGTCCTGCTCCGCCTGCTCCATGAAATGCCAACAGTCAGCAATTGGTGTTAGAGCTTATGCGACGGCAGAAGCGGCCGGCGGCCATACGCACCCGGAGGAGGGCGAGGGCGTCGGGGTGGTCGGTGAGGAACTTCACGGCCAAGGTCATGATGGTGGGCGTGGTCTCGTATCCCGCCACCAGCAGCGCCAGCAGGAAGTCCACCATCTCCTCCTCCGTCATCGACTCTTCTTCATCCATCAGCTCCTCCAGCATGTCCGCCTTCCTCTTCGCGATGTCGCTTCCTCTGCATGCCGCTTCCCTCTCCCGCTTCCTCTTCCTTATGACTTCTTTAAGCGCTGATTCCACCTTCTTCCGTGCCTGCGTCGATTGGATCGGGGTGAGAAGTGGGGGGAGAGAGAGAGAGAGAGAGAGAGAGGATTTGGGGTTGGGTTTGAACCTTGAGGGCGCGGCCGTAGGTGGTGAAGGAGAGGAAAGAAGGGAAGGGAATGGAGAAGAAGCCCTCGATGAGGAGGTGGTACTCGCGGCGGAGCGACTCGGTCCACTCGCACGGGTCGACGCTCACCAGCTGTTTGACGGTAAGCTCGAAAGTGATCTTCTTGGCCTGGTCCAGAAGGAGGACGCGGGCGGGACCCGGCGACCGGCACCAGGCGTCGAGGGTGCGGCGGACGAGGCGGTCGATGTGGGGCAGGAGGGCGGAGTCGCGGATGGCGGCGGGCGAAGCGAGGCGGGTCAGGGTGAGGGAGTGCATCCGCTTGTGGCGGACGCCGCGCATCAGCAGGAGCGAGTGGGCGCCCAGTAAGGTGGAGATCGACGACGGGTAGCTGCACTCCACGGTCCGGCCCTCGGCCGCGAGCACCATCCGGTTGAACTCCGGGTCCGCCGAGAACACGGTGCGCTCCCCGAAGACGTGTGTCGTGAAGAGCCGGCCGTGGCGCCGCACCCGCTCGTCGATGAACGGCTCAGGGTCCTCCGTCTTGTACGCCGCGATCAAGCGCAACGTCTCTCCCACCACCGGCAGTCCGACGCTACCCGGCGGCAGCCCGCCCCTCCTCCTCCTCCTCCACCCCAATTCCCAAAACACCACGCTCGCTATCACAATGAGGAACGCATCAAGCAGCTGGAGAGACCATGAATCCATAATTCTTCAGATCGCGAAGCAAGTTCCGGTATCAAAAGGCCGGCTTTTCGATTTAGAGATTGGAAGAAGGAAGGTAGGCGACGAAGAGGAACTGGTCGAGCATAAATTGGCATTAACAGAGAGGTATTGACTCGGTATAGGGAGAGAGATGGGATCAATTATGCTGTAGTAAAGGGATCGCACGGGGGGACGAGCGTGGCCTACTTTTTGCGCTGGCCCCATTTTCGATTTTGTAACCTATCATAAACAATTTTGTACCTTGCAGACCTTCCTGCTAGGGTTTTGCACAGGGGAGAGACTTCCATCCCAATTCGTAAACTCGAGGTAAACTCTCAACCATTTCCTTCTCTTCAACATCTTCTTGCTGATCTGGTGGTCAATTTTGACAGAAAGTAATGTTGAAAGCAGCAGTAATTTTTTGCTTTGCTGTTCTCGTCCACTTACCTCTGTCCTTGTATTAGGCCAGCAAAGGGTCCTGCTTTCATTGTAGAGAGAATAGAGCTGCTGGATCTTGGAGTTGACCGGAGTTTTAATGTTCCAACGATTTCATCTGGTTGGCTAACTGGTTCTTGTTGGGGGTAACATCTAACAAGTGCTGTTCTCTTCATTGCCTTTCATTTCATTTTTACACTGTTGGAATTAACAAAAAAAAGAGCTTCCTTTCTTTCTTTTTGTCCAATGACGTTTTATCTTCTTGTTAAAATCTTATCAATTTAGTTTGCAGATTACTATTTTTGCATGCGATTTTTTACAACATTGGTAAATATAATGCTTTGTGTATAATTACATATCGGATTTAATTAGACTTCCAAAATTATGTCCTGCTTAAAAATGATCTGTTTTCCAGTATAATCTTGTGACTTCCTGTGCACAGTTTGAACCTAACTTAGGATGATATTTAATGCTTCATATATACCTTTATTTTTGGTTGGTACTAGGAATTTTTACTATTCAATTTTACATTTTGTTACTCTTTTAAGCAACAAAATTTACTCTTATAGAAATTGATAACTTTTAGCTAGTGGCACAAACATTTAAAACATGCACATGCTCAATAAGCATCAATCTAACCACATAACCTGTCATACTGCACGTCTATCCTTTCTCTATATTGTAATATTCCTCATTCAGGATCAGGGGCATAGGTATACTCATTAATCAAGCTCAGTTAATAAGCTTGCTTCTAACATGATAAAATAAGGAGCTAATTTAAACCAGAGTGTGATCCCCTTAAGCTTTTCCTCTTGTTTGTATGGCAACTCAAGGGTAACCAAACAAAAAGATTGACAAACACTGAAAGGCCAATTTGATTCAGATTGGAGCTCCTCCACATGGTCAAATGTTGACCCTTTGAAACTCATTCCAATTTTTTAGTGTTAACGGATGGTTTCTCTGAGATAGAGAAATGAATCAAGAGAAGTAAACTCCTGAGCATAATCAACTATTTAGAGGTTCTACGATCCTTACTAACTTTTAGATTTTGGGACATTATTGATTGTATGGATACGATGTCAACTATTCTAGCTAGGTTCAGAGATTTTGTCATTGGCTCTGTCTAGTACTCATTACTGTAGATGTGTTCACAGACTTTACAAACAAATTCAGGTGCTCTTTGTTTTTTTTAAGCAACTAGTGTCCTAGATGCAATTGTAGATGTCCACTCCAACTTTCATGATCCCCTATTCGACCTAATCAAAGCACGACAACACTTATGCCCGGTTGATTACAACCCACCACAGGTGTTCGGTCCTACACCTTACTTTGAGGCACATGCTGAAGGACATCATGGAAAGATCCCAATGGCTCTAAGAGGAAGGGAAATGGGAAGGTGAAGCGAACAAAGCAAAAGAGAAAGTTCTTTAGGTTTCGCTAGTCACTTTAGGTGCACTATGCCATAAGTTGATTCTGTGGTTAGGCGCAGAATAGAAGATTCAAGTCCAATGATTTCGATTATGAAGATTATTATGATCGAGAAAGGAGAAGGCAAAGAAAGGAGTTTGTGAGTAAGCACTCTCCTTTTGTTGAGGAAGTAGTGACCAAAGAGGTGTCTCTTTATTTTTGATTGCCAAACTAACTCAAATGTGGCCCTCCAAAATGGTACATAGAGTTGCAAAGACGCTCCCTAAAGAAGCAAGGGTCCACTTTGATTAAAAAAAACAAGGCGTCTCCTAATGAATTGTATGGAACTACTTGGTTCACTTGATAAAACTTACATGATGCCCAACATTGAACTTGGTGTCCTCTTTGCTGCTACACTGGACCTACATCCTCAAGGGAGAAGGTATGCCAGACCAAACAATCTAACACATAATTATGGAATAGATAGGAGGAGGAGAAGGAAGTGATATCCAGTTTACCCCCTAAATATCTTTATTTTCAGACTCATACCCAGGCGAGGAGTCTACTACCAAATGCAAGGAAAATTGGGACACCTAGCTCCTGCCTTGACTCAAAGAAGTACTAGAATGGTGAACAAGTTGTTCAAGCTACTAATCAGAAAGGAAATGGAGATTTACAATATTGTTACTAAAAGCAAGGTCATCCAACTATGTCATATGCCTCCAGTCTCCTTCCAGATCATGAGGCATAACAATCTATGCAGATCTATGAGGCATAACAATCTATGCCTCAAAAGAATTGTACCCTTGACCTAATGTGAATCAAGCAGCTCTACTGTAAGCATTAATCATCCTGTAACAAGGTAAAGGCTTTAATTGTGGCATTCTGTGATTGTATGATGAGTTAGGTGCTTTGCTTGAGGCATTGCTTGTCATGGACCCTTCCCAAGGCACCACTCAAATGAATGGAAAAAAGCCCTTCATGAGGCATCGTTCAACTAAATGATATAAGTGGTGACATGGTTAACTTGCAAGAGAAACAACCTCAATGTGTCGTCTTTTGCTACTTTACTCTTCATCTACTCCCTCCATACCTATGTCGGGTACTGAAAATATTTAGACACCATCACTTTGAGTGCACACTCAAAATTTCTTTTGATCCACAGCCATGTTAGATATTTGTACCCTTCCGAGTAACATAGATGCCACTTAGCCTATTGATGTTGGGAAGGAACAACTGCCTAAATGAGTAACTTCGACACTGTCTATCTGAAAACGTGAGGAATTCTTCTTTTCCACTAGTTGAGGCATAATTCTCCACCTTCAGGAGTTGATCTCGAAGGTGAATACCTAGTGGACTAAGGAGGAGATAGCTGTCTGTCAGGTGAATCAGAAGTGTGAACCAGATAGAAGGATTGACTCAAAAATCCAAAATAAGAATCTTGGCTCTCGCAGTGTTTAGGTGAAAAGGGTTATTAGCCATGTAGTCAGCAAAATGAACCCAACAATAAGATTTGTCAGCTGATTTTTTTTTTTTTTTTGACATTCAAAGCAAGTGCCTATTCAACCGCTTTCTTGACCACCTAGAACATCTTCAATCTCACAGCTTGCCTTCTTACCATCTGAGCCTCCTTAACAGCCTCCATGCTTTCAGCCAAACATCATTCTTCTCAACCTCTGCATCTTTAAACTCTCAAAGCTCATTTCCAGCTGCAAGCAATTTGGCATCCCAGGTCGATTGACCAAGCCTAAGAGCAATGCATAGCCATTGGCAAAGGTTGATATTTTTCATGGTCTTTGGTAGAGTATGAACTTGATCTTGGTAATTTGTTCAAACTGGTGCAACTGCTACAACTATGTTACCTTTTACATCCTTTAGTTTACATATTTTAATGTTTTATTATGATTTTTTAGTGGTATTAGCTGTGCTATGGTTGCACTAAGTCTAAGTTTCCTACCCTAGTCAGCATTTTATTTAGCGTCCTTGTGGACGTGAATTACAGCAAAGATCTCATCTTTCCTTTTTTCTTTCATAATTTTTCATTGTCCTACTTTGGTGATTCTTTGATTTATTAACTTTTTACTCAATAATAGCTTTGTTGGGTCATGAACTTTTCAACTTCACTTTATCAGTAGCTTTTCTTCAATAATGCTGTGGTTCTTTCTGGTGGACAAATGATGTCGATACCTGTTTTTTCCGTACCTCTTTGCCTCTGTGTTCTGCCCCATCTTGTATCTCTAGTTTATGCATAGCATCTACTATGCCACATGAAATTGTTCAATAACGTGCTTGTTGACTAGAGTCTAAATGCAACTCATCACTCCTTGTTTTTCAGTTATTTTAAATTAAAGACTCCTGATGTGCCTCATGGTTTCTGGCATAGTGTCAAGCTACTTCTGTCAACATCTATCAAATCTTGTTCAAAGTTCAAATCTCTTTCGAATTGTCAATGTTGATATACCAAAAGTGTGTATATGTTCTGTGCTGCTAAAGTCTCATGCTGTCCCATGTTACTCTTCTGGTAGGATGTCTTGTTGTCTCATATCTTTAATCCACTACACTTATATAACCTTATCCTATGTATCTCCTTTAAAAGGCAGAAGACGAGTGCCAACAACGTAAAAGAAACCTCACCAATG
Source organism: Hedychium gardnerianum (assembly GCA_038050645.1). NCBI lineage: Eukaryota > Viridiplantae > Streptophyta > Magnoliopsida > Zingiberales > Zingiberaceae > Hedychium > Hedychium gardnerianum. Next base: position 2,301,223 of record JBBUKS010000059.1, on the reverse strand, counting down.
CCCCCGCCTCCTTTATTGGTCCTGGAACTCATTTTGAGTGAACAATTCAACTAAACAGAACCATGAAGAATGATGTTGCTCTGAACACAAGGAACCGCCCTTGATGATGATCTGCATGCAGTACTGAAAATGGTACCAATAAAGTATGCTGTGTAGGACCTTTGAATTTCTGAAACAGACTACAAAGAAAAAGATCTTTTACAGGTAACTAACATTTGGATGGCACAAACAATGGTGATGCTTCTCATCAAGAGAGGAAAAGGTGAGTAGATTCTCAATCCAATAACTTGCATTAGTTTGAATGGCTCCAGCTGAGGTATAATTTCTTTGTAGGGGCTACACAATAACGAGCAACGTCAGGATGGCAAAGTGAAGGGAGCAGCTGGTCGGAACATTGAACAAAGTTTACTCTGGAACATGAAATTGTGATGCAGGAGCATTCATCAACATGATCAATTTATATTCTCTGATATGATTATGTTCTCTTTCGAGTTATGACGAAAAGAAAAGAAAGCTGTCAACCTCTCTTTTGGGCCGATGATCGAGACTATTGACAAAAAATATATCAATATGTGGTCTTCTGACGCGGTTGACTCTATTCGAAGTATGGACGAGACGGAATAGGCTTTAGTCGCCGTCAAAATTCTAGATTTAGTCTTTTAACCTTTTTTTTTTATTTATTTTAAATTTTTAGGATTAATTTTATTTTTAAAAAATAATTTAAAATTTATTTTTTTAGAATTAATTTATTTTTTAAAAAGTTAGTTTAAATTTTATTTTTTATTAAAATTAATTTTTTTGTTACGTTTTTTTTCTTATTTTTTAGATTATTTAAACAAGAGTTAGTGCTCTCTTAAAAATATGTTGAGTTTGATTTTGATTTGAATAAAATGTATTTTATCAAGAGGGGATTTTTCTTTATTGGCGAATTTCCTTCTTCTTACATTTTTTTTACCGTCTCTTTTCAAATATCGAATTCGGAGATTTCTCTCTTGCGTCAAACTGCTATGATAGCAAGGAAGCTGTCGGCGCGGGCTCTATCATGTTTCCTACTCAAAGCACTTTTCATTCATGATCCAATTTTTTTTCCCTATCAGTTCTCCGTTTTCCTTTTTCTCCCGTGGTTGATCCTGAATCATGTTGATGCATTGAGGCACGGTAATGAAGGTGGATGTGGCGCGTCGAGCAAAGGCATGTCTGTTACCGTTACCACGCTGTGCTTTCTTCTAACTCTCTTTTTCTGGGAAAATTACAAAAAATCTAGTTGTTTTCGCGATGTTTTAAGCTTATAACTTGTTTGCAATATCAAGTAGAAAATAAATAAAAAAAATCAACAATATGGGACTTATTTTTAGAAGTATGGCAAAGCTCTTTGGATAAAAATTAAAAGCGTGCCCTTTAGTTTTAGGGGTGCCTTATTTAAAAATATATACATTAAAAGGGTGTTTTATTTTGTTTTTATGTTAAAAATATTTTTATTTCAATGTTGTTATAGACCATAGTTATTATAAAATAAAATAAAAGTACTTAAAATTATATATTATTATGTCAAATTATTTTTTAATTTATTAAAATTGCTCAAATATGATTAAATGTGTTCTAATTTAGTCAAAATAACTTAACGGTTACATTTGGAGCAATTTGTCTTAAATTTTTTATATGACCATAATTGTGGCAAAAAAGGCGAAACGTTCGCCCCCAGCGCCCCCGCCAATCCGTCCCAGGACCAACACGGAGGAGGTAAATCACGAGGGCTAGTCTAGTCAGCCCGAACAGTGACTAGTGCATAAGGGGGGTAGGAACCTGACTACTAGCCAGGATTTGACCCCTATACCTCATTATGGCAACACCTCATGTATTAGCCAACAACACACATTAAGGGTCTACATCAATCATTCACATACAAATATTTATCTGTATTTGTATGTGAATGAAAAAATTATTAAGTTAAATAAGATCAAGATAAGAACACGCGGGCCCAACACATCTCTCTTTCAAACCCTATCAAAGCTAAATAAATTGACAATTGAAAATTCAAATTTGCTCTCCTTTAATTTAGCGATGAATTCATTGATTCATCACTAAATCAGCGACAAATTCATTTATTCGTCGCTAAAATTAGTGATTCAAGTGATGAATCGCTGATTTATCTCCAAATTCAACGCTAATTTGCAACAAATTTAGATTTCGTCATTGATTTGCCACAAATTCAGTTTTCGTCGCTAATCGACAACAAATTTAGCAATGAATATTTCGGTTGCTAAGTTTGCGATGAATATTTTTTTATTGTTATTTTGCGACGAATATATTTTCGTCGCTAATCTCGTTGCTAATTTGCGACGAATCGCTAAATCGCTGCTTTTTTGTAGTGAAAGGTCCCTCCCTCACCGGCGCAGGTATGCTTCTCTTTTACTCAATACATACGCTCCATTATTGTTCACCTATACACTACACTAACTTGAGCATTGAAGTGGTTGTGCTGGGGACTACCCTAGTCTGCTTGCTGACGTTCCATCTCTCTATTTTGCGATGCTGCAGGCGCTCTCTCCATCTCCAAGTCTTCTTCCAGTTAAGTTGCAAGCCAACTTGCGAGAGCTCGAGGTCATCGATTTTAGACAGGATCAAATTTGGCGCATCAATGTTACAATCCTCCGTTCGAACCATCACTAAGGGCAGGTGCCATTGTCTAGAAAATTATGTAGACATTGTGAATTAGAATTGGAGACAGACTAATGCGAGTTTCTTTTAAAGAAAAGGTAAATTTCATTTAGAAAATAAAGGCCCGTGGGCCATACATTGGAAAAATAAAACAAAAAATGCTGAATTACACTAGGCAAAGTCAGGAAAAGCGTCTTCAGGAATATCGACATATTTCTTCAGGAGGCTGATAAAGTCTTCCGATTGGAAGCTCCGCCGTTAAATGACCTGCCTCTCGAAGTTGCTTTAAGGCTCCCTCGGCACCATAAGAGAACATTTTGATGGTTCATGTGCCTAGGAGCTCATAAAAATCAACCGATAGGAGGTACTCCGTCATTTTGGCTTCACAGCGCTCGACCTCTTCCGCTTTATAGCGTTCCAGCTCGAACTTCAAGGAATCCAGCTTGGCCTGCTTGATTTCCAGTTCACTCTGCGAAGATTGGATCATAGCCTCCTTGCCTAATAACTCGGTTGTTTTCCCCGCCATCTCGCCCTCGTAGGCTGTTTTCTTCTCTTTCAGCTCGATGGAGAGGGTCTTTGCCTCAACAGTCTTTTTATCCAGGTTGGCTAGCGTCTGCTGCCGCCTTTTTTGCTATGAAGATAGCCTTGAATCTGAGGTCTTTAGCCAGGCTTGAAGCCTCTCCACTTTCGCTGCCTTATCGTCAGTTTCTTTCCTCTCGGAGTCCATGGCTCCCTCCAAGTGTTGCAGTTGATCTAGCAAAGTTGTTGTTGTCACTTGTAACTTAGTTATTTCCACTCGGACCTCCTCTAGCTCGTAGGTCGGTTGGACTCGAAAGGCTTCTAGCTTCTCCATTCATTTTTCTAGATCTTGGTTTGCGTGCAGAATGTCCAAGAAAGTATGGCAAAAGGACATTCTCGTAGTCCAAAACTAAAAAGAAAAAAAGTTGGTCAGTCAATTATCAATAACACTATTATTTAAAAAATAAAAAACCTTATCCCAGTTAAGTCTTGGGCGAAGCCGTCGATAAAGCCGATCGGCATACGACCTTTAGGCCTATCCATGCCTAGTTACCAAGCTTTAGCTAGCTGATCGGTCAGCCTAATTACGTGTTGTGGCTCTGATGGGTACTAAATGGGGATGTGAACCCCTTAACGCGAAGGGACACCGAAGGTCGCACTGAGGTTAGCATGGTGGCAATTGAAGTTTGGGTCAGAAGTCGCAGAAGTCCCTACTGTTGGGGTTGCAAGGTTGCAAACATAGTCCCACATTGAAAATACATGGTAAAGATCATGGGTTTATAAGGGAAAGATTTCTCCATTGGTATGAGGCCTTTTGGGTAGAGCCCAAGAGCAAAACCATGAGGGCCTAGGCCCAAAGTGGACAATATC
>JBBUKS010000059.1:2280014-2297076 GCA_038050645.1 Hedychium gardnerianum | reverse complement strand
GAGAGAGTCGTCAGTCATATTCCTGCCAACTCGGCCACTTAGGTAGTGGTCTGGAGTGGAGCAGTTGTCTTGTCCTGTCGCTTGGCCACTTAGGTAGTGGTAGCTGGAGCATCGTGCCGACAGACCTTTTGTTGTATCTAGATAGTTACTCTGCATCCTGACCACTCGGTCACTCAGAGTAGTGGTAGCTGGAGTGTGATCAGGGTCACCGTCCCGTCCCTCTCGACCACACAGATGTCGTGGTAGCTGGAGAGATACGCCGGACTGACCATGCTTTGCATATGCATTTGATGTGTGCTACATATGCATTTGTTTATTGTTGTACTTGCATGAGATGACTGTGCATTTGATGGACCTATGAATATATATGTTTAGTTATTTACCCATGTCTGAGATGATACCATATACTGGAGTTAGGATTTATACCTGATACCTAACTGATTTAGAATGGTAAAATTATATTGTTATATTGGTTAGAGATGATGGACTATGTCATTGTAGAGTTATTGTTATGTACGGTACATGGTTATACTTATGATAGAGTACCTTTTACGAGACTGTATGTTTCCTTGATCTCTTATTGCTTTATTATCATGCACTATCTTTCGTATACCTCATTTGGACTCACCATCCTGTTGTATATGTTTATTTTCTCAGGTATCAGCTCGATCTTCTGCCTGTCGCTGGGAGAATCCAGTCCGCCAGTCTCGAGTCAACGAAAGGTTTTGTTTTATTTTCGTATCGTATGTTGGTTCCGAATTTCTACTTGGTTAATGTTCTGGTTTTGTAATAAGTGCACTATGATGAGTATGCTTTGTGATTTGAGTCTTGAACTTTTTGTTTGTGATGTAAGTCGTGCCGACACACGTACTAGTTGTTGTGTTTTTTTTGTGTGTATGTTTCCCTTCACATGTGTGGGGGATTTGGTATCATTAACTGCGTGGTTGTGTTATTTTATTTACTGTATGTTTGTATATACTCGTATGGGGTATTTGATGTATTATGTAGCAGAATATTATCTGTCATATAGGGAAGATACTGTCTGATTTTTATTAGATAAATATTATCTCGGAGCGTGACAGATAAGCGTGACAGGTAATCTCACCTATGACTTTAATTGGTCGGATGTTTTTTATGAACCATATTTTGTTCTATAAATAAACCCTAAAAAATAGTAATAAAACTGGTCATCCAAGATATTTTGAAAATAAACCTAAAAACAGCATCTTAAATTAAAGAAACATGGCTTCAAAGATAATATAAAATTGATTATTGAAAGTATCGTTATTTGTTATTGAAAACTTTATTATTAATTTTGAGACACAAATATTCCATTTTAAAAAAATTAGATTAAAAATTATTTATAAATTAATTTTTAATTTGATCAATTAAAATTAATTTCAAATATAAATTTTGTTTCTAATTTTATTTTAAATCAGTTATTAATATGACAAATAATATTAATTGAGTACATTTCATTAGAACTTCTAATCTTTTAAATAAAAGTTCGAATTTCAATTATAGTCTATTGTAGAAATTTTTTCCCTAAGTAAACTTAAGAATGCTAGACATATGAATGAGCTTCTATTAATACTTCTTAATTTATCTTGATGATCGATGAAATTTTTTTATAGAGTCGGATCAATCGTCTCAAGTTAAATATAACTTGATTAATCTTTTTGTTTTTTTTTTCTAATTTTCTAAAGTACTGATCTCGTCCAAATCCATATACCCTCTCCTTACTTGGATCACCCATCACATTACACCTTGATTTGAAAGTGAAGGTAGACTTTGCAACTTATATTAACTTTTGGAGCAAAAGTTAAAGTTATCGTTAGTGACCCTTTTAGGTTGCATATTTTCTATAAGAAATAAATTATGAGGAACATTTATTCTAACACAATGACCCTCTATAGGAGGTATGCATCTATATTAACTTTGCAACAAGATGTGAAGGTTGTATAGTCTCTTTATGATAAATCATGCATGATGACTCTACCTTACTCTTTCATGTATAATGGATAATTACCCCATGATAATGATATAGCGGTTAGACCTTTCAAGTAGTTAATTAAGTATTTAAGGATTGAATCATAACTGTGACGCACTACAAGGATCTTCCTTCAGTGAAATAACAATCCTAAGAATGTTGGTGTAAGATCGAACTCGACGCTAAAGGGGGGTAAATATAGTTACGAATTTTACAAGCAAATTTTTAAATAACAAAACAGATAAACAGAATAATAACACAACAGAATAAAATATTAACTAAACAGTTTATCACAGTTAGAATCAAGTAGGCATAACATGCAGTTAATTTACCCAAACAAACTAAAAAGTTGACACGTGCAATAATTAAAAATAATATGATTTTTATTTCTAATTTCTCCCAGGTGAAGAAACCTTATAGAAAAAGAATCTAAAAATTAAGCACAAAATTAAATATCTAAGATAATACAAATAATTAAAATGTTACTCTAGATGTTGCCGTCTGAAAATGAAGCGCAGATTATAACGTGTCGCGACACAAGAAGCGGAAGAGCACGACCACAGAAGAAGTTGTGAAAGAATTCTTTTAAAAATGGGATACTTTCAACTTTTGCCTCATAACCATTTATATAGTAATTCTCCAGGCGCCTAAAGCCTCCCCGGGTGCTTGTACAAGTGCTAACGTGGCCACAACTCTTATCCGGTTAGATAACATTAACGAAGCTACCCGAGCGCCCGTACACTCCACGGTCGCCTATAGAAGGGTCAACCCTGATCTTGACCAGACTCCAACGGTTGCTGATAACATTTCTTCCCAGTCGCTTGAAAGCCTCTACGGTAGCTCGTTCGCCCTTATACCGTGCACGGTCACCTAGAACCTTCTGACTTCTCCTGTCGAGAGTTATCATCAGCTCGTCGCCCCGGACTCCTAGTCGTCTAAAATCGTTAAACATACTTCCCTGCAGTTGTAACACTAATTTGGGTGGCCAAGCAATTAGCTTCTAGTTGATTCCGCCTGGACTTGTTTGCCAAGCAATCAGCCTCCAGCTGATTCTACACATTTGGACTTGTCTTGCCAAGCAATCAACCTCTAGCAAATTCTACACACTTAGACTTGATTCATCTAGCACCCAGCTAGGATTTTTTTTTATTTGGTTCTCAACCAAAACTTTAGCTATCTAACTTTACTCACTAGGACTTTTCACTGATTAAGTTCCATGCACCTGCACACTTGATATTAAATAGTTAGATTTCATCACACTTAACTTTAATTTTAGTCGTATATCAAAATTTTGAGTTAAAATATTATGCTCTTAGCATCAACAGTTGACCGCTTGGATGAGTTTCTATGAGTACTTTTTAATTTATCTTGGTGACAGGTGGAAAAATTTCGTGGGATAAAATTAGTCATTTTCAGAATTTATTGATTCACAGAGATGGATAAATTTTTTTATAATGGATAATCAAGAACTTCAACCAGTGGTTATTTCTCACTTATTGCCGGTATATATAACGACAATCTTACACGTGATAACATGAAATTAAATTTTAATAATAAGATTATATCGTATTTTCATACTAAAGGGTACTGCTTCATCAGATGCCGACCAATTACTAATTTAGGGATGTGAATCTACATGCATTATATAGGCATAAGCTCATGAAAGCCCGTCTAATAATCTATCTATAGTTTTTCTTATGAGCAAGAACACTATATTAATATATTGGCGTTTGTGATCTTCTGACCAAAAAATAAATATACTTCTATTCATTTAAGACACTGTATAAACACTATGGACAAAATAATCTGCCAATTCAATGAAGAATATCATGCAGATCACTCACAAAAAGCTATATTCAAATTTATTTCCTTTTTCCTTGAAGTTGCTAGCTCTAATTTATGGATCTATGACTTCCGTTGGGTTTAGTTTGTTGGGCTAATTGATCTCGGATTAAGGTCAAGATTAAAGTTGATTAGGTTGACTAAACTCAGTTTGACATAAGTTGGATTTCGATATTTAATCAATAGTAGTTAGGTGTCAAGTAGGTCAAGATTGATCACTTATTTGATGGTGAAAAGATATCAAGTAGGTCAATGTTGATCAGATATTTGACAATGTCAAAAGTTCAATAGGGAATTGACATAAGAAGTAAAGTCTAAGTGGGTCATGGAGGACCGAACACTTGACATGAGATGAAAAGTTCAAGTGGATAATGGAGGACCGAACACTTGGCACAAGAGGAAAGTCCAAGTGGATCAAGGTTGACCGAAGACCAATGGTGATCAAAAATCCAACAGGAAGTTGGCAAAAGGAAAGTCTAAGTGGGTAATGGTTGACTGGACACTTGGTGATCGAAAGTTCAAGTGGGTTATGAAGGACATGATACTTGGCATGAGTGAGAAAGTCATGACATGTTAAGGTTGATCTGATATTAGGCAACAGTGAAGTCCTTGTAGGTTGAGGTCAATCGGATACTAGGTAACGATGAAGTCTCAATAGGTCAAGGTTGATCAAATATTGAGCAACAGAAAGTCTCAATAGGTCAATGGTGACTAGATATTAAGAAAAAGAAATCTTGGTAGGTTGAGGTCAATCGAATACTAGGTAAGATACGAATTCAATATTGAAAATGCTAAAATTAGGATTAACAATCTATTGTTAGGAAGAAGCAATCAATTGATAAACCCTAAACCTGAAATTTCAGGTTTGCTGCTTGAGCAATCGACTGAGTCAATCACAATCGATTGGCAGAGTGTGTCACATGAATAGAATGTTGCGGAATCGATTGGCCCAATCGACGGCGGACTGCTAATTGATTTGGGGCAATCGATTGGCAAAATTTGTTGAGGCAACAAAAGTCTTCCAAGTTGATTGGCTAGTTCGACTGGAAGCAACCAATCGATTGGTGAGTTTCATCAATTGATTGGTAAGGTAAAAAAAAGAGTCATTCTGCAAGTTTGAACAATCGAATTTGACGTGACAATCGATTAATAGGCGAAAATCAGCCCAAACAGCAACCGTATAAATAGGGTTTCGTTTGGAGAAGGAGCCAGTTCTTGAGAGGTTAGAGGTAAAATGCTGCTACATTTTCAACCATCGAGAGACATTCCAAAATGACAAAGAAGCAAGCAAAACAAAGTGTTCATTGTAAAGTTGTTTACTCTTCATTTGTATTTGTATTTTCTTGTTGTGTTCTTATAAGAATAAGATGTAAGAGGCTTCTCCGCCTCCGGAAGGTATCCGAAAAGGAGAAGTTCATAATGGAGGGAGATCACTAAGAGTAGGCCTTAGATTAGTCGCCTAAGAGGCGAATACCAAGTAAAATCTCAGAGTTGTGCATGTGGAATCAGGTTTAAATCAAGGTTTCCATCGCACATTCAAACGACGAGCATGATAAGATCGAGAGAAGCGATCAAAATTATTCACCACCCCTCCTTTAGCTCGTACAGGTCTTAACAAGTGATATCAGAGCAAAATCGCACTTCATCGGACTAACCGTCGGAAAGAGCACAAGGCTAGAGGAAAAAGAAGGCATGATTCTTGGAGTCCTTCAATATCAATAAGACATTAGACTGATCATCGAAAGAGCTCAAGTTTGCAAATGGATCCCTGAGATGGATTTGGATACGACATTTGAGTACCTTCGTCATTTAGAATGGGAATCTTTGAGTATCGGAAATCAAGAATGGAAATTTTTTTGATGATGGATATAGAGCAATGGTTTGCTCTAATGGAAGGATTTGAAGCTCGAGAAATACAAAAGGAAAACTTCTTCGAAGGAGCAAATGGAGTGAGGAACAAGTTCAAAAGTCTATGGCAAATGAAAAGGTAACTTAATTACTAGTTAATATTTTTCGTAATGAGATTTTGTGTAAGATAGATATATATCAAGATGCTAAGGAGTTATAGAGCAAGTTGGTCAAGGTGGCAAAAGATGAAACTCTCTCCCCCAGTGCCTCTGCCAGCCCGTCCCAGGACCAACATGGAGGAGGTAAATCACAGGTAACTACTAGCTCGAACAGTGACCAATGCATGGGTGGAGCAAGTTGGTCAAGCTCCATAAAGATTCAACCTCAATGCAAAGTGAAGACAAATTCAATGAGAGAGACTCTTTGGATGAAGAACAAAAGGATTAGGAAGTTGAGAGGTAGTTAACATCCGAGAAGGAAATTGAAAAACTACCCAGCTCAAGGATTGAGGGGGAGTATGGGTCATTGACACCGGAACGAGAAGAAGCCTCAACATCCGGAAGCGATAAGGAGGAAGATCGTGCCACCTCCACAAGTCAAGAGAACCCAAATTATGAAGGTATATCAATTTCAATTATCCAAATTAAAATCACATAATATACTTTAAGTGTAGGAAGAAAGGACACTATAAGAGCAAATGTCCATAATTAATCAAGAAGAAGGCTCAAATGACACCTACGACAAAGGAGAAGCCAAAAGAAATCAAATCCATGGTATGAAAAGGCAAAAGAGCACATTAGGTGCTTCACATGCAACCAAAGAGAATATTATTGGAATCAATGTCCAAAGGGGAAGCACCAAAATAAAAGCAAGGGAGGAATCTCAAATCAAGGGGGAGCTTCTAAGAGCAAACCTAAGATATTATTTCATAATGCAATTTCAATATATCACGATAACAAGTTGTTGGGTGTCTCTATGCGCATTTTCAAATTTGTTTCATAAACAAGCAACAAAAGCAATAATAATAAACTACATTATTATAGCATGCACATCATACACATACAAGATACACACATGTGTAGACATAGCATAAATAAATTATACCTTCTTGATGACGTGAAGCGTAAATGACATCAACTAGCAACCTTCGGAAAGATTGCCTCAATCGATATCTACACCGGGATATTGTCGAGACGGCTTCGCTAAGCCATGAGTTTTCGTCTCCAATCCGATACTAGCCGAATGAGGAAGAGATGGATCTGAGAGGCAGTCCCAGGCTCGACTTTGTGCCCAGCGGCAAGGGCAATTCGACGACACAAAGCAAGGGAGAGAGCAACCGAGAAGGGGCTACTGTCCAACCTGGAAAAAGATGTTGTCCGAAGCTTTTCCTCGCTGTCTAGTGTCTATGAAGTCATTGTCGATGAGGGACAATGTACCCTAAGGCGTCGAGGTTCCGATAGCAATATTTGCTCTCCAGAACAAAGCTCGGAGGAGGCCGAAAGTGGGTTGGGTGGCGGTGGACAGATTATGTCAGCCAGCTGCTTGGCGCATGGGTGGCTCCTCTTGGCCGGAGGTGTAAGTACCCTGGGGGAGTTTTGATGTCATCAACCGAGTTAAGTTAAATCCTATGTATTTGATGCTTGTGTCTAAGTGTGCAGAAACTTAGGAACACAAGAAGTCGAGCGAAAGATGCAACGAGCGAGAAGGATAGCACGGGGAGAGAGTCGATGGGCTCGATGCATCCGAGGGACGAGGAGCTACGGAAGAGTACACCGGTGGATCGAAAAGGACGTGCGCGGTGCATCCGAGGGAAGAGAAGTTGGGGAGGAATCCTGCTCGAGGAGAAATCCTTTGTTGAGTTCGGCTGAGCTCAACTCTGGATGGCTGGATCATCACCCAAGGCGAGCTAAGCTTGAAAATGGTCAATTAGAAAGTTGACCATTAGAGGCGCCTCCATTGAATGGAGGTATCCTAATAAAAAGAAGACCTGAGGTGCCTCTATTGCTTGGAACCACCTCGGATGAACAGTAGACGAGGTGCCTCAGCTCAATGGAGACGCCCCCATGCATACAAACGGTTGTTGCAGCAGATAGCAGCGGGAATCCATGTCAGCGACGATAGAGGCGCTCTCAAGCAACGGAGGCGCCCCCCCATGACTACCACATCAGCAGAAAACCATTGGAGTGGATGACGACAACGCTGATGGAGGCGCCCTCAAGCATGGAGGCGCCCCCATGACTACCACATCAGTAAATGGTCAAATCGATAAGTTTTCTATAAATAGAGACCTCGTCCTTTTAGTTAGTACAACACACTCTGTATTCGACCTCTAACTTATATTTTTCATTGTTTGAGCTTTCAAAGTTTGTAAGAGGCTACTATGCCTTCACGAAGGAGTTTTTTAATACTTTCATTTGCCTTGAATTAACAACTACCCAGGTTGTAACCAAGTAATTCCTGTACCTCTTATTTCTTTTTTATGTCATTTATTTTTCTTAATTAATGTGTGTGTCCTTGCTAAGTTCAAGTAGCAAGAGAAAGTTCTTAATTTTACTTAAAGGCTATTCACCACCCTCTAGCCAGTCCACCCGATCCAATAGGTGGTTGCTGCTCCGACGTCCTGCTCGCAAGCAGGGGAGGGGGTTGCTGGCCTGCGGGAGGCGGTGGCTGACGGTGGTTGGGCGCTTGTGGTCGGCGGCAAGAAGAGGGAAGGGGAGGAAAGGTGATCAAAAAAATCTAACAATTAGGTTTCTAATTCAAGAGTTATTTTTCTCTCCTTATGGAAGGGGTATTTATATACCTCTTAACAATGATTTGGGGAACAAGTCATCTCCCAAACCCGAAGCCCAATAACAACCCGATCCACTATCATTAAGCCTTAAGTTTGGTTCAAGACCAAACTATGTTGGTTCAAAACCAAACCTCTTTTAATTAAAGACCAAACTAATTTGGTTCTTAATTAAACAAAAGGGGTCTAATTCATCTTCAAAAGATGTGGCCCATCTTCACTTCCATTCTGATAAATATCTTTCTATATTTACCCTTTGTCTGATCCAACCAGATTTTATCTCTTTCGATCTGAGAATCCAATTCTCAAACTCGTTTTAAGTCTTTCGGATATACTCATAGTGCGTGTGACCCAATAGGTTCCCAGTTTGTGTTGGTCATCCATAACTAACCGTTAATTATGGATCAATCATGAGTGACACCTAGTAGTACATCATGATCCAACTAATCAAAAAATCACAGTTGATCCAAGAATAATTCTGAACCCTTCAGCAGCTACAATTATTCGTGCGTTTGTTCCTTTCACTCATCTTATACCAGCTTGGTTCAAGACATGGTCTATGTGTCAGTCCCCACTAGGCTGACTACGTCACACCTAGCTCAAGTTGTAGTTCCTTATCCTACAGATTCGAGTTACTCAAACACTTGTCCAAGAAGACTATCCTCCTGACGTGTTTCTGCTTTGGCCAAATACTTACGAGTAATAATCCTGACAAATGGCCATAATATTGATTCAAATGCATGAATAAACAAAACTATAAAAACTTACAAAGATCCTTTGTTGTTCTTGTTCGTCGTGCTTCATCGTCTGTGCCTGCCATCACAAGGATGATTAGAACGAACCATCCTTATCAGTCATGAGCCAAATCCCTTGTTGTTTGGATGTTCTTCTTCTCATGAGAACCAAAAAGTTTTCACCTTCTCTTCATACCCTCAGCCTTTGGACGAACTCCCCTTTAAAAGAAAAGGGGAGTAGTGGCGTACGTGGGCATGCCCATGATGCCCCCCCCCCCCCCCCAACTACTAACATCTCTCACTCATCCAAGTTAAGTCGCAAAGATCATATAAGAATCAAGCCACAAAGACCATATCAAAACATTCAATCCATACTTTAGGAAAAATAATTCGTGCGACAGCAAGCATATCGGGCAATTAATGCTAAGAAAATTATTACACCTTACATAGCCGCTCTTCCAAACGAGTAGAAGTCATAAACATCTTGCATTTACCTCAAATTAAATCATTTATATCTATATGAACATCTCTAATCCCTTATAATGACTATCATGTCGAGAGCATGTTCAATATCTCTAATCAATATAATTTTTCACAGTCACACTTTATGTACTCAACAAAAAATGTAATTAGTCGACCAGTGAATAAATGCCAAAAGATATAAATCTATTTTAATCTTTATTTTTAGCTAGAATCTATACATTTTAATCAGTTGCTTTCTTAGTTATGCTTCATAGACCGAATCATACATAGTCAATATGATGCATGCTAAAGTAGCAGAACCTGATTAGAACTTCAAATAGACCGAATCATACATAGTCAATATGATGCATGCTAAAATCACTTAGGGTAAAACTGAGATCAACTTATAATCTCAATGGTCTAACATAGTAGAGTAATAAGAATCCATTCTCCAACTACCCTTATTGTCGCTATAGCACATGTGGTATGAATCACATGCTACGATATTTTTCTCTTTACTAATAAAGAGTGCATGTTTTTCTTAATTTCAACATCGTACATATTTTTGATCTAGACATTCCCAATGGCTAATTCTAAATTCAACTCATGAATTCAAATCTGGCCACCAGTAGGTTCAGTAAATGGTGGGTGCATTTACTCCGATGATTATCAATTCATAAATGATCTCATCTTAATATAACTATCAAGGCGACCCCAACTTACAGACATATCTCAATGCACAGCTTCATTAGCTGCCCCATAAGTAATGGTCTTACCTCTATTTATGCTAAACAAATAGAGATGATCATCCATGTGAGTGAACCAATCTTAACCTGCCAACATGATTGCCGAGACTTTAACCAAAATATAACAAAGACATATATACTGAATAAATCATGACATTTCATATTTCTTATTGTCTTTACAACATGTTATATTTTTCAAAGTCCCAAAGACTTCACATGTCCTTGAAAGAACTCATTAGTCAACGACTTAGTAAAAGGATTTGCAAGCATAGCACGTGTAAGGATATACTCAAGAATTATTTTTTTCTTGTCAACAATATCCCTTATAAAATTATTCTTAATTTCAATATGCTTACCCTTGCTGTGATATTTGGGATCCTTTGAAAAAGCTATAGCAGCTTGATTGTCATAGTACATTGAAACATGACTCCTACTGTTCTCAGCAATCTTCAAATGTTTCAGAAACCTTCTCAAACAGACAAACAACGCTACACAAGCCTGTTTCTTGATGTTCCATGAGATGACATCATCATTCAGCAAAAAAGTATGGTCGAATGTGGATTTTCTATCATCAAGGTCTGTTACCCAATCTGCATTTATGTAGCCCTTCAGACTCATCTTAGATCCTTGAAAATAGAGATAATAATCTGTTGTCATTTTGAGATATCTGAATATCCTCTTCACCATTTTCCAGTGTCTCGATCCTAGGTTTGACTGGAATTGACTAACTAAGCCAACAACATAGCTGATATCAGAATGTGTACACAACATAGTGTACATCAAACTACCAATGACACTGACATATGATTTTTTCTTCATCTCAGCTATTTCTTCAGAAGTCTTGGGATATATACTTTTGCTCAGAACAATACCTCTTGATACAGGTGTTTGTTCAATATTATAATCTGACATTTTGAAGTATTGCAACATTTTAGAGATATAAGCCTCTTGAGACAAATCCAAAAGTCTTTTTAATCGATCTCTTATGATCTTTACACCTAAGATGTACTCAGCTTCACCCATATCTATTATGTCAAATTATGATAAAAGCCATGATTTAGCTTCTATCATAAATTTTATGTCATTTCCAGCTATTAGCATATCATCAACATATAATGATAAGATGACTAATTTTCTTTTTTCCTTTCTTAGGTAAACACAATGATCCTCATTGATCATTTCAAAACCAAAAGATAAAATGACTTCATTAAATCTTATGTTATATTGTCTTGACGCTTGCTTTAGCCCATATATAGACTTTTTAAGTCTACATATTTTATTCTCTTGGCCTTCAGTAATGTAACCTTCTGGTTGTGCCATATAGATTTTCTCGTCAAGATTACCAATAAGAAAAGTTGTTTTTATATCCATTTGATATAATTCCAAGTCAAAATGTGTTACAATAGTTAAAATAACATGTATTGACACAATATTCACAATTGGAGAAAATGTCTCTTCAAAATTAATACCCTCCATTTGGGTACATTCTTTTGCAACTAAACGAGTTTTATATCAATTAATCGATTCATCTACTTTCCTCTTAATTTTGAGAATCCTCTTATTCTGAATAACCCTTCGTCCTGGAGGAAGATTGACTAAACCTCAAACTTGATTCTTTCTCATAGAATTCATTTTCTCATCCATTGCAATTTTCCATTTTTCTCTCACTAAGTATCTCAATGCTTCCTCAATCGTTTGAGCTTCCTCATCGTCAACTGGGAGAATCATTAATGCCTCATTCTCAATGTCAAACCTTCTCTGAGGTCTAATCTGACGACTACTTCGTCGTAAGTTAGACTATTGAGAAACTAACTCATTCATCGACAAATCACTCTCACTAGGTTGACTAGATTCAGACATTTCTTATGATACCTTGTCCATTGATAAAGGAACAGTATCCTCCTCCTCTATTGTAAATACAGGAATTATCTTATTAACTTCACCTCTTGTTGGGAATTCAGTTTCGAGAAAAATAGCATCTCTCGACTCTATTTTGGGGATAGTTTCTTCTTCTTGTTCACCAATAAAAATATTACCCTTGAAGGTCTCAGAGTACCTTATAAAGATATACTTTTACCCCTAAGTCCTAGTTTTCTATATTTGTGAGTCTTATCATGAACATAGATAGTTGACCCCCAATGTCTTAAATTATTCAAATATGATTTTCTGCCTATCCAACGTTCATATGGAGTAGATGGAACACATTTAGAAGGTACTCAGTTAAGTATATAGGTTGTTTCTAAGAACGCATCTTTCCAATAGGAAATTGACAAATTAGCTTGAGCCATCATAGATCTAACCATATCTAGAAAAGTTTGATTACTTCTTTCAGCAACCTCATTTTGTTGTGGAGTTCTTGGGATTGTAAGTTGTCTAATAATCCCCTTATTATTACACATTATCTTAAACTAATTAGACAAATATTCATCTCCATGGTCAGTGCATTAGGTTTTAACCTTACAATCTAATTGATACTCAACTTCGTTCAAATAACATTTGAAGCAATCTAATGCTTCATATTTATGAGAAATCAAATACACATGACCAAAATGTGTGAAGTCATCAATAAATGTAATGAAATAGGAACTTTCATGTCTAGCCTTCACATTCATTGAACCACAAATATCCAAATAAATTAATTGTAATGGTGATTTAGCTATAATAACTTTACCAAATAGTTTCCTAGTTGCTTTTCCAGTAAGATAATGCTCACATATAGACAAGTTAACTTTATCATAAGTGTCAAGCATACCCTATTTAGCTAATCTATTCATTCATTCTTGTCCTATTTGTCATAATCTAGCATGTCAAATTTTATCATTTATATCAGCATCGCTAGTGAAAGTAATATTTTAAAAATAACCATTAATACCATAATCAATATCAGTTCTACATCAAGAACCATGAAATCATTCGTTACATAACCATATCCTATTAATACAAAGTTAATTCTAAGTTCCACATAACGACTGTAAAAGTTTATACAATAACCCAAATCAAGAAAACTAGTAAAGGAAATCAGATTCTGCCAAATCATAGGAGCATAAAGTGTAGGACCGTTGAGGATGAGAGGGGCGGGGGAATCTTGTCGCTTTTAAAAATTTTCTTTTAAATAAACTTATCCGAATACACAGCAGAAATAAATAAAGAGAAATAGGCACAGTTATTTTACTTGGTTCGTAGTCTCATTGACTACTACTCCAAGACCCACGACCATTTGGACCAAATCTGATGGGTAATCACTAAAGATCTCCTCCGAATAACTTTTGAAGAAGAGTTTTGTTACAAGGATGAATAGAGAGTGTAACAAAAGCCTACACCTCTTTAATGTAATGAACAAGAATAAAGGTTACCCAACACAAAGTTATGAGGTAGCTTGAGCTTGGCGTGTTGGAGATGACCTTGGTGTTAGGATCTGAGAGCACATCCAAGAGCTGCACGGAGTAGTAATTGATTGCACAGAAATTGATCATGATGTAGAGAGTAAAATGTGAGAATAGAGGTTCACGAAATTTATCTTTTTGCTTCTATCTTCAAGGCTTCTTTTATAGCCGAGCCACCAGTCGATGATCCCACTAATCTGGCTAACTTTCCAAAATCACAAGTGATCTGTCGACTGATCAGGCCAATCCGTTGACAAAACCCTAATGAATCTGCTCGGGTTTGCGTCTAGCTTCACGATCTGATCTGTCGTGAAATCATCTTAATCCGTCGACTAACCACTTTATCCATCGATGGAACCCAAGTTTCCTTTCTGATTGATTTGGCTGATCACATCAGATCTAATATCGATGAAATATTTGATCCGTCGATAGATACATCTGATCCGTCGACGGAACCTTGAGGATCCGAAGACTGAACTTATTTTCCAGTCGACGGAACACCTGTAAAACAATGTTAGAACAATATAGTATTTACCCTATAAAAAAAAGTTAGAACAGATATATTATTTATGTATGAAATGTATGTCTAATCTAGGCTTTGACCTCCAGGTTGGTTCAAAATCTGATTAGCGCCTAAGTCCTGATTGGGATACGTCATGCATAGTAATACAAACTAAAAACTTAGTTTCGATCACACTTGCTTGGAGTTCACTCCTCCAAGACTTCTCATTTACCTAAGATTCACTTCCTTAGGATTTTTCTCTTATTTGGAGTTCACTCCTCCAAGACTTTTCACTACCTAAGGCTCATTCTCCCAGGATTTTCTTTTTGCTTGGAGTTCACTCTTCCAAGACTTCTCACCACCTAAGGTTCACTCCCTTAGGATTTTCCTCTTTCTTGGAGTTCACTCCTCCAAGACTTCTCACCACCTAAGGTTTACTCCCTTAGGATTTTCCTCTTGCTTGGATTTCACTCCTCCAAGACTTCTCATTACCTAGGGTTATATCTTCCTAGGTTTTTCCTTTGTCAAACATCGGATGATATGTTTAGACTTGCTAGTCACTCGGTATACTACTCACCCTTGCAAGTCATTTGGTAGACTTCTCACTCTTACTAGTCATCTAGTAAACCTTGACCAGACTATACTTCTCACTTGACTAGGTCAACCTTGACCAAACTCCATTAAACATATTATCAAACAAACATCAAAATTGTGGAGGTCGATTGCACTAACAATCTCTCCCTTTTCGATGTTTGACAATATGTTTAAGTTAGGCTAATTACTTAACCCAACTTATCAAGTTTTATGCCAAAACTGACAGAATTAGGGTTTCTAACTTAAACTCTTTTCTCCCCCTTTAGCACACATCAAAAAGATTACTAACTTCTTAAATCCTAAGGACTTCTTTTGTTTTGCACCAACAATACTTATCAGATAATCCTTAGGTATAAAGATATCTCCCTTACCCTTTTGAAAGATAATTTCAAGGTGTGTTTAGGGTTTTCAAAGTATTTTCAAAATGAACATAATTCAAATACATTTTGAAAAACCTCTTTTTATAAAAAAAATATTTTGAAGGAATTTTCAAAAATATTTAAAACATAATTTTTCTAAGGAATTTTCAAAATATTTTTCAAAACATAATTCTTCAAAATGTTTTCTAAAGCATGATTTTGAAAAATATTTTTTTTAAAAGAATTTTGAGAAGAAAGAAGTCATGTTGAAACTATGTTTTCAAAAGAGAATATTTGAAAACAAAATTTTTCAAACTCTTTTTGAAGATATATTTTCAAAAATATTTTATTTTGAACCTATTTTTAAAATATGTCTTTTAATAGGATCTTCCCCTTAACCTGACACCCCTTAGGACATCCTTATTACCCACAAGGAAGATATACATATGTGTTTAAGGGTTTAGGACTTCATGGTTGACTTAACGATCTAAAAGCTTAGGTGTTGGTTAACAATCATTTTCAAAAATATTTTCATTTTACTTTTCCTAGTTAACAATCTAAAGTAGGAATTAATTAAGTAGTTAATTTAAAATTTACTTTAAATTTATACTTTGATTTATACTTTGATTTGATTTGATTTAAATTAATTTAGTTTTAATTTAAATTTAGTTTAGTTTAATTTTAATTTCATTTAGTTTTAATTTGAATTTATTATCGAATTTAGTTCAGTTTTAATTTAAATTTATTCTTGAATTTAGTTTAGTTTAGTTTAGTTTTAATTTGAATTTATTCTCGAATTTATTTTTAATTTGAATTTATTCTCAAATTTATTCATCTTACCCGATCTAAATTATCAACCAATGTATTCCTATAGTTGTGTGAGATGAATTTGTTTAATTTTATGGGATAATTTTAACTAGTGTTGGATTCAGGCTAAGTTTTGGGTCCACCAAGCAAGCTTCTTTAGAATAAGTTTTCAATCAGTGGCAAGGCATATGACCTTCTTGATTATCACAGTGGACCACTTTCTCAATGCTTCTCTAAATAGTTTTACCCAAGGGACTTAGTACTAAGTCTTGGTTCAACTAGTTCAGATTAAATTGTGGTAGCTTTAGTTAGTTTTACTAAGCCGATTGTACTAGGTGGAACACATATGATTCACCTAGACATACTTTCGACAGAGCTTCCCTGACTACTATCATCCGAATCTTTTCTGGTACTATTTTTTAAGTTAAAATTCTCCCTAGTATTACTAGTCCTAAATATCCAGACGGGTAGGTTAAGTTTTTGAGGTGACAACTAATTTAATGCCTCCCCCTGAAACACATATTTTATGTTTTAAGTAATAAATTTCATGTTTAGGTACATAGTATTGGTTTGGTCCTACTTGCTTTGTTAGGTAAGCTTTCGGAACTTATGCATTGATTTGTTTCCTATTTTGGTTAACAAGTGATAAGTAAGATTTGTTCATTCATTCCGATTGATACCCGAGACCGAACTTGTTGTACACATCTCTTTGTGATCGAAGTTACCATGTCAAGGTATATAGATCCCGAAGTGAACCTTTCCAACGTTCCCTTGAGTCTCTTAACTTCACCTTTCAATATGGAATTCTCTTCCTTAAGTCTTGCAACTTGAGTTGAGTTTCCAATTTGAATTTGGTTAGTTGAGATATTAGAGTTGACTTGTTCCTTAAGATCTTTGACTTCGTTAAGGAGCAACACAACTTGTTTCTCAGATTTAACTAGTTTCCTATTTAAGCATGCTATTATCTTAAATAATTTAACTTCTAGATTAGATGTTACCTTTTTGGA
>JBBUKS010000059.1:2247801-2261187 GCA_038050645.1 Hedychium gardnerianum | reverse complement strand
CGTTCCGATTTCGGTAAGAAATCGGAACGGTAAAAACCGGCCGTGCCGGGCGGCACGGCACGGTATTTTAATCGTTGGGTTAATATATCTCACTACTAAAATTTAGATCTCACAAATATCTAGTAATAGTTATAATGTTTTTGCTTATCATGTCTATTTAAAAATTAAATGATAATTATAAAAAAACAATGCACTAATATAATGCAGGAAAAAATATTGTGAGGTGGAATTATTTGCAACTTCAACGTATGTGAAAAATCATCTACGTGTCTAAAGAGGTGTTGGCTAAGGTGAACCTAGCTAGGGTAGAACTCAAAGGCAGACCTTTATGGGTAGAGGCTTATCGAGGAGGTCTCGAGAGGAGGAGCATGATGAACGTGAACATGTGAGATGAGTAATTGAGTGAAATGTATTTTGACTTTTAGATAGAAGTTATTTAGGTCAAAGTTGACAAATTTGCTTGACTTTTGACTATAATCGACTAATTAGCAGATACGACACTAACACTGTAGTCAATTATCGACTTGTTTGAGAACAAATGCTTCTCTATTTTAGCTTGAGCCAACAGACTTGAGTTGACTAATATCCAAATTTAAATTTGAAATTGACCAAGAACGGCCATATAACTTTATTTGTGCAGGATAAGCTCATGGCAAAGAATATGAGTTGATTGAAAGCATTTGGAATCAATTGAAACCTTGTTGACATTAAAAACATTGAAAGTTTATCTGAGATAATCAATTGATGGCAAAGTCGCCTAAAGATTAGCTCTAAGTTGATGGTCAAACCAGAGGAGTCGATTGGAAGGCTCTATTGGAAGGTGGTTAAGTTGACTAATAGGAAAACATTTAACTAATAACGGGTTTGAGTTGACTAAGTAATAGTCACAAAGAATAGGATTCCAAAATTGGTGAATCAATCAACTGGTTGGAATTTTCAATCAACTGTTAGTTATCTACTTTGCTTTATAAATATCGACCGAAGGCACTTTGAACCTCGAAGTCTTGATCACGTCTATTGGTTCATTTTGTGCGCCTATTTATTGTTATTCTGCTAGTCTATAGTGTTTTATTCTAAGGTTTTTCGATCAAGTTATTTTTATTATAGTTTATCTTATACTATATTTTTTATTTGTAAAAATAGAACTATATTGGGCAAAAATAAAAAAGATGACCCAAATTATGCAAATCATCAAAAGGACGCCCCACAAGATATTTTATTCTGAGAAAACACTTACTTTCAACGTTATTGTAGTAGCTACAACTAACTACTTCAACGTGTAGAAGCTACTCGATAGCTGATATAACATGTAACACTTAATATAAGACTGTTGTATTATTGTAGTAGCCACTTACTAGCTTCTACACGTTATAGCAGCCACAACTGTTTTCAAGTGATTTTAACAAATTTAAAACGATTTTGATGAAGTTTAAATAATTTTGACTAAGTTGGAAAAGAATATTTTGATATAATAGTGTTTATAATTTATGATTTAGGGTTTAAGATTTTAGGATTTAGTATTTAGCTACAACGATTTTAAAGTGATTTTGATTAATTTAAAGTGATTTTGATGAAATTTGAACAATTTTGACCAAGTTGATAAAGAGTATTTTAATATAATAGTGATTTGTGTGTAGTAATTTTGATTAAAGCGAAATAGTTGATTTTTCATATTGTAGCAGCTACCGAGTAGCTTCTACACATCTACTCGGTTATAGCTAAACTCAAAACTTTAAAACCTTGAACCCTAAATCCTAAACACTATTATATCAAAATACTCTTTACCAACTTTGTCAAAAAATTTAAACTTCATCAAAATCACTTTAAATTAATCAAAAACATTTTGAAATAGTTGTAGCAGGTAGTTGTAGCTACTACAATAGCGTTGGAAGTAAGGAACAATGTTGTAGCAGCTACATAGTATGTAGCTGTTACACGTTGTAGTAGGTATTGATAGTTGCTATAACAACGTTGAATAAGGGATATTCTAGGGATAAAATATATGATGGAGTGCCCTTTTATTTTTCAAAAAAAAAGGGCGCCCTTTTGATGATTTGTATAATTTGGGGCGCCCTTTTGATTTTTGCCCAACTATATTTGTAGAAGTTTTCTCCACCTCTTAAAAGAATTAGTATATTTGATTAGTGGATTCAAGGAATGACTCACCAAACAAGTCATAGATCGTAGAATAGAAGTCTAGGGATTTCCAAACCGCGTAAAAAGATCTGTGTTGACATTGTATTTATTGTTAATTTTTCTACTGCATTACTTCTAATAATTGAACTACTATCATATTGTTACTAAGCCCTTGCATTTGCAAGAGCAACAAAAGAATTTAAAATTACATATTACATCTATTCATCCCCTTTCTATATGCACAACACTCTCATCATCTACAACAAAAGCTATAACTTCTTTTTTTTTGCATTGTGGTTAGATTGTTCATGTAGTCCTATTTCACAGAAGTCCTCCAATTTAAAGGTAGATAAATCACAATATACCTTATATGCTCTATCTTCAATGCCCAAAGTGGAGTTCTAGGGGCTGACTTTAAAATATACCTTACTTTGTTGTGGTTGTCAACATGCAAAATTATGGCATGAAGATTGTTTATAATTTCTTTGAACCAGACATATCTGGCTAATCATTTTTCCATCCTTGATTTGGAATTCTTGCAATTTCCCGATGAGGAGGTTTGAGTT
The DNA here is from genome assembly GCA_038050645.1 of Hedychium gardnerianum. Classification (NCBI taxonomy): domain Eukaryota; kingdom Viridiplantae; phylum Streptophyta; class Magnoliopsida; order Zingiberales; family Zingiberaceae; genus Hedychium; species Hedychium gardnerianum. The sequence goes on along the minus strand of JBBUKS010000059.1, from coordinate 2,258,485 downwards.
TGATGTACCTTCATGAAGTTCAAGAAGCTTATCCATTAGATCCTTGAGCATTGTTAAAGGGCTCAACTGATTTAGAGACGACCCATAGTGCAAAACAAGAATAGTTTTTATGTTTACTTGTGCCTCCTGTGCTTAGTTCATCCATAGCTTGTATAGTAGAGGTTCTTCAAGCTCATCAATGGGAGGTGTCCACAAAGATTCAATTCTCGAATTAAGTCATTAAGAAATATTGCATTATAGATTTTGAATATGAAAAGTTTGCCTATCGAAGAATAGAGGTCGACACAAAGGTCGAGCCATGCTGTAACCCTCTTAAAGCATCATTTGTAAAATAAAATTTTAATTATGCTATGTCGTTTGTTAGTCCACTCAAAGCAAAACAACTCTAATACATTTTGTTGAGATCATCATGCGTTTAAAAGAAGATGAATAGATGCAGCCTTCAACTTTCTTTTGTTGCTCTTGTAAATGCAAAGGACTTAATCAACTGCATGTACTCATTCGGATAGATTCAGGACCCATCTTCCGACAATTGTGACATCAATCGACTCATTTGGATAAATCTTCGACATTTTCACCATTGACAAAGTTTTAGTCAACTTAAAGTACTTCCAATGACTCATCCTCTACCACGAGCTTCTCTTGCACATAAAAAGTCATCTAAATGCTCCTAGTCAATTTCAAATTCAAAGTTTGATAAAAGTCGACTTAACAATCAAGTCAACTCAACAACTTCAGTTAACTATTCAACCATTTAGTAGACTCAAATTGAAACACAGTGGACTCAAGCATAGGCAGCTCTAACTGTGCAAGCATAGGTAGCTTGAACTGTGCCAGGCACATGTAGCTCAGACCGTGCTAAGCACAGGTAGCTTGGATCGTGTTAAGCATATGCAACTTGATCCATGCCAAATCATCGTGCCAAGCACAGGCTATTCTGACAATTTTGATTGTACCAAGCTCGATCTACTATGGCTCGTTCCAATTTGGATCCACATTTTACAATTTGGTGTGGTCCAACAATTGTTATACCAACAACAACAATTATTTTGAAAATTAATTTAAAAAATTATGAAAAAATAAACTCAAAATAAATATTAGTAAATTAATTATTATTATATGCAATAACAATAACAACCAACAAGAACCAAACTTTTATCTCACTAAGTGAGATCGACTATATGGATCATCATACGATATTGAGCTCGATCTTCTACAATATCCTCGTATATATTTGAATGAGTTTTATCCTATTTTATCCTTGCTAACCAAGTCTTGTTTGGTTTCTCTCTTACTCAATTAATTTGTGTATTTATCATGGTCTTACATTACCTAACTGGGCATCTAAGTATATGTTCATATCATCTTAAACACAACTTTTAGAGTTTTCCCTTAATAGGCGCAGCGTAGTCCTGACTTTCTCTCTAATGTTTTCATTTCTTATTTGTCCATTCTCATATGTCCACACATCCACCTAAACATCCTCATCTCTACGGCTCTCAACTTTTATTTGTGTGATTGATTCATAGCCTAACATTCAACTTTATATAACATAATAGGTCTAATCGCCGTTTTGCAAAACTTTCCTTTAATCTTTAGAGGTACCTTACAATTACAAAGAATACCTCACAAAATTCTAAGTTGCAATCATCTTGCTTGTATCATATATAAAACATCTCTATCAACCCTTCATCCTTTTACAAAAATGATCCTACATGCTTAAAGCTCAGTTAGAGATAATTTGTCATCTCCTATCTTAACAATTGTCTTGCTACGTTTAATACTACTAAACTTAGGTTTCATATAATTAGTTTTTACTCTACTAAGCCTAAAACCTTTTACTTTTATTGTTTCCCGTTAGGTCAAGCTTAGCATTTACTTCTTCAAGTGTCTCATCAACCAAAACAATATCATCTACAAACAATATGCATCATGTTAATGTGTCTTGGATGTATCCAATGAGTTCATTGTGACTAGTGTAAAAGGATGTAAACCTAAAGTTGATCCACACTATCTTTATAGGAAACAGTTCGGTTAATCCATCTAGAGTCTTCGCTTTTATAGTATCATTGTATTATTAAAATTATTTAATATTTTATATATAATACTAATTCAATCAGCCTGGGCCCACAACTCCATGCATAGTAGGTTCACTTTTAGTGTCGAGCTCAACCAAGCACATTTCATTTGGATTGAGCTGCTTTTGGCCAGTTTAGTTGATACCTCTGGCAATATAAGACATGGATGTTTTATTTCCACTTCCTACATCTTCTGTTTGAAAATATTTGCTTCTCTATTGATTAATCAATTCTATAGGAATGATTGTTTCATTACTGCCAGTAAGTAATGTGGTATACCACATTATTTTTTATTGATTATTCATGTGGTAAATAATCAATTCTATTGATTATTCATGTGGTATACCACATGAATATGTTATCTTTATTTTTTATCTGTTTAATTGATAGGAAACTATGGAGCTTTATTCAGTATCTTAACATCATAAATTCAAATTTTAATATATTTTTTACTATAACCATACAAGAACCCGAAAAATATATGAGATCCAATCAATTCAATTTACCTAACATATTGAGCTATTGATTCATTTATGGCAGGTTTTTTCTTTAACAACTTAAAAAAAAGCAGCAAAAAGGAAAAAGAGAGAGAGGAATTCTACTAAACTTTGATGTTTGACCAAACGAAGGCGTGACTCAGATATCCAAACGAATATGAACTTGCGCAATTCCAAAATTAAATTCACATCCATTGATAAAATCACAAGACAATCCTTTTTTTTCAAAAAAAAGAAAAAGAAATCCATTGAATCAACAACCAAAAATCCAAAATACAGATTACAAACTATAGTAAAAAGAATTATACCAAAGTGAGACGGGAGAGGACAGCAGTTGCAGGCTCACAACACTGGCCGCTATCGCGAGAAGAGAGCACAGAGGAGAAGACTGGCCAGGCCGGCTGCCGGAGCAGGAACAGCCACCAAGAGGAGCCTATGCGGCTGTGCGCCGTATGGACTGTAGAGAGGGAGGACTGAGACGAACCTCCGGGGAGCACAGTGGTCGACCTCCGTAGACTTTGGAATTTTGGTAACGGGTCGAGCGACGGCGTGGGTAAATGGCAAGAATGGAACGAGAACGAAAGAGAGGGGATTAGGTTAGGGCTTAGGTGTGTTTTTTATTCATAAATTTACAATTAGCATTCGCAGAAAATAAAATTATCATTTTATCTTCCGTGCTAGAGAATTTTTACTAGGGAAGAGAATTGAAAAAAAAAAATACATATATTCATTTGATGACAAAAAATAAAGGGAGGTAAATTACGAGTGACTATTAATCTTTGAACAGTGATCATTATATGGGAGAGGATAAGAATCTGATAAATATTATGCTGTCAAAGATTAACCTCTGAATTTCTTGATGGTAAAATCCTATGTAATAGTCATCTGCTTATCTCGTGAAGACAAAATACATATATTCACGATCGTGCAAGGTCAGGCGCCGCCCGTGGTCACCCACACATGAGGTGAATTCGAGTGGAATTATTCGTGATTAATAATCATGTTTTTATTTTTTTTCTATATATTAATTACTGTTCGAATTAATAAATTAATTTTAATAATTTATTTTTTTCATGTTAATTATAGAATGAACTAACGAAAATGTTAGAGACGAACGTTTCATCTTTCTCAAATAAAATTATTCGTAGTCGTGCGAGATAATCATGTCTGAAGTGATAATTTGCGTGATGGTCTCGCACTAAATTGCCCGCGACCTCAAACTACTTCTCATGAATTTAAACTGATAAAAAATATTTAAAAAATAATTAATTAATAAATTCTTAAATTTATTTGTCCATTATTTTATAATATATAAATAACAAAAAAATATGTTTTTATATAAAATAATAATTTTTATGTTCATCCTTCTCATTATATTATAATAAGAATAAAGTAAAACTATAACTAAAATACACGATAGTGAAAAAAAATATGCTCACTGTCAGAGTCCTGTCAATTCGTTGTATAGGACCAATATATCAATCTAATTTAAAATTAACATAAAAGAGATAAATGACTAATTTATTAATTCGAGAACAGTGACCAATATAAAGAGAATAAAAATCTAATTATTAATTAAAATTTAATTATTAAATTTTATAATAATAATAATATTTTATACATTAATTATTAGTCCATGAACGAGGAGGATAACTAAAGTACAAGATAAACTTGGCCAAAGCAGGATTAAACTTTGTAAAATTGTTGATAAATTTATTGTCATTTGTCAAATGGGAATCTGCCAGGGGATAAAAAGAGCGTCTTTTTAAAACAAAATATTAAAGTTGTACTTTATTTATGTTTTAATATTTAAAATAATTTTTTATTTAATTTTAATAAAGCGGAGCCACTCTTAAGCAATTTTAATTAAAATGTTATCACTTATGATAGTTTCAACTAAAACTTGTAAAAGCTGGTGCAATTTGATTAAGATTGTACACTTTTGATTAAAGTTATTTTAAGATAGAACATAAAGAGAGGTATTTTGTGAATGATAAATTTATTATAATAAAATAAAGATTAATTTTTGATAGATATATATTTTTAGAAAAAACTTTTTTCACCCCTTAATTTGGCGGTCGGTTATAAGTTGATATCGTGATTTATCTCCCTTCATATAATTTTGAGACGGACTATGAGAAACGTCTGGATGAGCGTAATCATTTTTTGTTATAATAAAAAAATGTATTTTAAATATTAAATTATAGGTGGAGGGTTAAGAAATTATGAGTGAAGAGTAATAATAACTTGATGATAGAAAACCTTAAGGTCGGAGAAATTTTTACATAAGATGTCTATACAAGGGGCGAGGGTAGACAATAATTTAGGAGGACTCAACAATAAAAATGGTCGAAGTCTATTTGTGTTGGGATCCCATCAATTGGTGAATAAGAAAATTACACCCTTGTATATGGTGTTTTGATTCGATCAATTAATTGATGGATGTAGATCATGGATGTAGATCAATTGACTCAGCCGAAAAATTAACTAATAAGTTAATTTTAGGTTTTGTGGTTTGACTCTGTTAACTAATAAGTATCAATCGATTGTTGAGTCCAATATCAAAAGTTAGGCTTGATTGTGGTATTTTGGTTGATCAATCAATTGAGGATAATGATCAATTACCTAACAAACTTTGACAAATAAAAGGGTTTTCAATTGACTCACACAACCGACTTAGGTTTGTTTGAAGCGATTAGTGAATAAGACATTTTTCATACTACTAGCCCAAACGACTAAGGTTTATTTGTAATGAATAGATATTTTTTCTAGTCAAATGGTCAGATGACGGAATTGCTGGAAGAGCATAAAAAAGTCCTAGAGTCAATTTATCAATGATCAATTGACTGATGCTATAACAACTAGTTCAAACAAAGTTGAAGATAAAAATTCCAACAACACATTTTGGCTGAGACACGAGGGATCAGTCGACTAATGACTCATGATAAATTGACTTATGGTTTCAAGATTAGCAAACTATATGATTCAAATTAAAGGCTATAAAAGAGGCTCAAGAGCTGCGAGATACGAGAACAACTTAGTCCAAATCACACTCCTATATTGCTCCACTTAAGTCTTCATATATAGTGCTCAATTAAAAAGAAGAAAGCAATTCTGGTGAATCATGAATCATGTAAAATCGAGAGTCTTCTTACTTCTAGTTTGATCATTCTTATTTAATGTTTGTTATATATTTATGATGATAAAAAAATAAAACATTTACCTTCAATACTCCCGTCAATCTTAAAATCAACATAAAGAAATGAATTACGAACACTAATCCAATACATATAAAATAACAACGTAGACAACAATTGGTATTCATCCCTCCACCACATTAGCACTGATCCCAATAAGTAATATCTAAGCACGTTCATTCTCGAAGGACTAACAACTGATGACACGTGGCCCAATATTATTTCCAAACTTACTCTATGTGACAAAAACCAAAGTTCGTATTGTCATTGTCATCCTCATCATCATTACCCTCGTCCTCGTCCTCATCCTCCTCCTCCTCATCATCATTCTCATGAATTTCACTTGCATGAACATTTATCACTACTCCGCTGGGATCTCATAACATTGAAATAATATATTTCTCGGTCTGAAATATATTTACAATTGACTCTTGTTGATATGTAATGTCTTCCCAACGTTCCTCAATTTTTTTTTCGTGCTTTTGTTTTACAAACAGTCCACCAATCAATTTGTCATGTTTCAAACTAGGGTATGAAGCATAGAAAACTTGAATTGCTTGATGTGCCAACACAAATGATTCATATCTCTTATACAATTTCTTATGATTTACTTCAACTAAATCATACCGTGGATGCACCTTCATGCTTCTGACAGGGTCAAACCAACGACACATAAATAAGATAACTCGCATTTCTGGACCAGGGTATTCTACCTCTATAATTTCATCAAGTAAAATATAAAAATCATTACTTGGACTTCCATTATTGGATGACTTAACACATACCCTACTATTCATTGTAGTCTTTCCCATTCCATATTATTGAGTATAAAAATTATATCCATTTATAAAATATGCTGGTCAAGTCCGTACCATTGCTTTGGGACCCTATGCCAAATGGATTAACATTTCTTGCTCAACGTGAGCTTGATTAGCATGAACCTAAAGTCAAATAAATATGTTATTCAGATAAAAGTTAAGATGTGTATGCAAATTTTAGATTGTCTACTTACATATGATTTGAACCATGGTGCAAATTCTTGATTGCAGAAACCATCAAACTCTTGTCTCGACATTTGAGGATATAAGTTTTGAAAAATCCTACCATAAAAAATATAAATTATAACACAAGTTTTTATTTACGACATAAGAAATAAAAAAAAATGAAGTATATACTAACTCAAAATATGACGATACTTCTGGACAATTGAGTAAAATATATGTCTGGGTTGGCCGCCATTCTTGACCGGTTAAGTATCTCTGCTTATATGATCTACTTGGTCGACCAAAGTAGTTAAAAATAAAGAATGAGTTCAAATTAGGATCAAATAGGAACTTCATCGTTTCTTCCCGATCTCCGTCTTTTTCTATGAACGTGAGGCTCAAAAAATATGATGTAAAAGTTGTTACTTCCTCCACAATGTATGCATTAACAATATACGCTTCAACACCTGCCTTATTTTTCACTTTTTTCTTCAAATGATATAAGAATATGATTGTAATATAACAAATTGTATTAGATTTAATATATGCAAAAAAAAATGAATTAATAATGAAATATATAAGATACAAATTTTACCTTTCAAATGGATATATCCATCGAAAAAGGATAGGTACTCCAACTTTGACCTCATATGGCAAGTGAACCAAAAGATGTTCCATTGAATCAAAAAATAATGGTGGAAAAATCCTTTCTAAATTATACATAATGATTGAAATATCTCTCTATAAAGTCTCTATGTGTGAATGTTTCAAAACCGTTGATCAAATATCATAAAGGAAAATGCTTAACACCGTAATGACATCCCATACAAAATTTGGTAATAGTTCCTTAAAAGCAATAGAAATTAGTCTTTCCATGAATATATGACAATCATGATTTTTCAAACCAATCAATTTGCATTCCTTCATATCCACACATCTTGCAAGATTAGAGATATAACCATTAGGAAATCGCAGTGATTTCAACCATTCACAAATAACACGTCTCTAATCCTTATTCAAGGTATAAACTGTCTTAGGTTTTGGTCTCCTAATACTTTCATCCATATCAAAAGTATGTCATTTACAAAGGAGTCGCATATCTTCTCTTGCATTTAGATTTTCTTTTGTTTTTTCAACAATATTCATCATTGTATTTATCAAATTATCAAAAATATTTTTCTCAATATGTATTACATCAAGATTATGATGAATCAAATTACAAAACCAATATGATAAATCCCAAAATATACTCTATTTAGTCCATTTATGTGTACTTCCATATTCATATGTTGTATCATGTGGTTCTTCAATAATAGATGGAAAGTTAAGCACTCACCACCAAATCTATTCACTTGTCAATCTCACTAGCGGAGGTGTTCTCTCAATTTTATTCTTAGTGAATTCATCTTTATTCCTTCTAAAATTATGAGTTGGTGGTAAAAATTATCTATGACAATAAAAATAACTCGGCTTCTTCCTATATTCCAATCTGATTGACTTTGATCTCTCCATACATATAGGGCATCCTAAGATCCTAGCGATACTCCAACCCGATAGCATACCATAAGACAAAAAGTTATTTATGGTCCAAAGAAGAACAACTTTCATTACAAACATCTGATTAGTATGAACATCATATGTAGGAAAACTTTCATCTCATAGTTGTTTCAGCTCTGCAATCAATGGTTGCATCTATTAACTTCTTCAAATTTTGTGGGCCAGGCTCAACCAATGTTAAAAATATATATGATATTTTCATGCACATACCAGGTGGAAGATTATACGGAGTTAATATAACTGGCCAACAAGAATAGTTTCTTCCTGATTTGCCAAATGGAGCAAATCCGTCAGCACATAGACCTAACATAATATTTCGAGTCTCCTTTGTAAAATCAGAATATGTTCTATCAAAATTGTTCCACCCCTCCGCATCTGATGGATGACACATTAGTCCCGCTTCTATTTGATGATTTGCATGCCAAATCATATATTCAACAATGGACTTTGATTCATAAAGTCTCTGTAACCGAGGAGTTAAAGGTAAATAAAATAACTGACTGTATGATTTACGTCGATATTAACTCCTTTCGGTCCTCTTGTACCTAGCTTAATTATAGAATTTATAAATATCTGCATCTACATTTGCTCCCCAATATAGCATACAATCATCTCTACATGCATCAATTCTTTCCACTAAAAGACCTAATTCTTTCACAAGTGATTTCATACTGTAAAAATCATAAGGCAATATGTAATCACGTAGCAATGTCTCTCCAATAACTTGAACAAAATCATTAAAATAATCTTATGACACATTTTGCTCTGCCTTGACATTCAAAAGTCTTTCAATGAGAGATAATTTAGTGTGAGTGTCACAACCAACCCACAATGGTTCATTTACAGCACTCAAAACTTCCTGAAATTGGAGATATGCTTCATTATTTGCATTTTCATCAACACCTGGTATTTGTACCTCTTCCAACGGTGATGCATAAATAGTAAATATTTGCTCAATTGTTGGAGGACGACTAGAACTTGCACCATGTGGTTCGGAAATCAAATTCGGACCCGCTGCATCAAATATTATCTTCTGATATGGATTTAATTGATCATAATAACTCTAATCCCCACTAGCAGAGACTTGTATGTTGTGTCCATAATATTTATCATATATGAATGGTTCACCATGACATATCCAATTATAGTAATTTACAGTAAAATTAAATCTACAAAGATGTTCTGAAACTTTATTAGACTGTAAAAATTTATCATTGTGACACTTTCTGCATGGACATCTTATCTTACTATCATCCATATACTCAACATTACTAGATGTAAAATTTAAAAACTATTCCAACACAGTCACAAACTCATCATTTAAACCCCGATGTTCAGATAAATTCTTTTTATACATCTAACTTCATTCATTCTACATATTGTCTGTTTCTAATTTATTAAAACATCAATAAAATATACTACGTATAAAAACTAAATAGTATACTAATATTCAACAAATAATTAGTTCACATGCATACAAATGAAAAGGTTGGACTCAATGATCAAACTTGGGCACTGGCCACCACTTCTAAAAAATCAATGAGGATTCAGATAACTAAAAAATTATGGCACCTACTGTTCCATTTATTTTGATTGAATTTTAATACATATAAGGCTTGCCTAAGAGAGTGAATCAATCAGGGGATGTGTTGGTTAACTGTCATAGCTTCTCCTTGAGGACATTTGAAAATTGATTACCAAAATGTTAGGAATTGAGATGGTTCTTTCCCCAACAAATTCATAAATCAGTCTTCGCATTCTATTCAAATATTACAGTAAGAAGTGTCATGCCCTGGGAGTATACTTATTCAACGAAAATCAGACAGCACCTCCCCTGTACAGCAGACAATATCCTGAATACATAATCACATCAACAACTATAAAATATACCCCACACAGGTATTCACATCCACGCAGTATAATAATTGAGAAAAATACTCTACTCAGGTATTGCACAACCATGTAGTGTAATAATAATAAAGATTGAATAGTAAAAATGGTCTACACGATCAGAAAACCCAAAAATATACTGTTGTGAGTCGGCCAGGCTTACGACACCAAGTACACGATTAGAAACAAAATCAAAATCCGGATACAAATCCATTAATACACTACCAATGAATTAAATAGATGTGGAAGCTAAAAACAAACCATCACAGAATGAAAGTAAATCCGGAGCTCGATGTGAGTGGGATGACACAGGCAGATATCCTCCAAGCAACCCAATCAATAACCTGCTAACAAGGAAAACAACAATAGAAGCAAGGGTGGTGAGTACAAAAGAATACTCAGCGAGTATAAGAAGAATAGTGCATGACTAATATAGATATGGAAACAAAGGTATACAGTCTCGAATGGAAAAGTACTAACCT
>JBBUKS010000059.1:2213901-2227344 GCA_038050645.1 Hedychium gardnerianum | reverse complement strand
TCTGTTTTAAGATTGTTGGATCTATATCCATAATCTGTCGGAGGGACAGTGCTTACTTATCTATCAAAATGGCTTGAGCTAATTATCTCAAGCTATCGGCCTGGCTAAGTAGGTCGATCGCCAACTTCGTCTGGAGCTATCCAAGTCCGAGTGGGAGAGGGAATTTGCCGAGTCGGCAAGTGCTCCGAGTGCCGAGTCGATAAAGCTGATGTCGAAGGCTCGAGATGGACGCCGAACAAACCCGGAACTTGTGTTCGAGTTGCGTGAGGAGCGTCGCCCGAGGAATAAAGACGTCGAGTCCTGCAGCGAGGCGGTGCTAAGAGGTCACGCTTGGACGTCTGTTTCCCAGGATAAAACGGCGAAACCACGACACAACCTAACACAGGTTGACGCGGCAAACTGAGCATATACCTAAACACTATCACTAATATCTACCGCACGAAGAATTGTACAGTAGAAAGAAGAGGAATGAGGGAATTAAAGAGAAGAGACTCTCTTCTCCTACACTTTCTCTCTTGCTTTTATGTTCTTTTGTATGAAGAAAGAATGCTTCACAAGCTTCTGTTTGCTTCCTTTTCACGCTTATTCCTTCTTGCACAAGTTCCATCTCCTTTTAAAGGAGTGCCCAACATGCAGGCAATGGCATGCGTCAATTGAATATGCATATGAGCTTTTAGTAGCAATGTGGACTTCAATATGCTCATGCATGTGGCAAGCAACATGGACTTTAATTTGCAAGATGTGTGTTGCATGCAAGAAAAAGGTTCGTGGCAAATTTTTAGATGATTCTCATAGATACATTGTGTCACGACCGTCCATTTCGTGCAGTAAAGTTCACATAAGAATCCTTGGGTTGGTGCAATTCAGGCCCCGGATTCGCACCCCCTCCTGCACTCGATACCAGCCTTAATGCCACAATTTCCGGTGTGGGACTATAACCCACAAGTCGTGTTTCCATTCACATTTTTCCAACAATGGTGTGTATACACACACACAATTAGTTCCCTAACATGCTAAACTGTTAGATTGTCCTTGTTTGGTCACAATTCTCCGTATAAAACTAAACTATAGAGTGTCATAGAAAGATGGAGATGACTATCCTTCTCTCATGCCCTTTTTAACTCGAAACCTTCACCTCCAAATAGATTCAATCCCCATTTGTTTTGTAGCAAAAGGTAATTACACTCACTCCAGACGCCCCTCACAGTTCGTCCCAAGGTTATGTAAAGGGAGGTAAATCACGGGGTCAACTTATAGCTGACCGCTAAATGGCTAGGGGGTGGGAGGAATTTTTTCCCTGAGGGCATGCGTTCGCCGAAAATTGATCCCTGCCCCATTGTAGCAAATCTGTCACCCACTAACCAACTGCGTACCTCCATGGGGACTCGATCCCCATCTCTTGATCTATAGCAATTGATTGATGGAATTTCAATTTATATTCTTTTTTATAAAAAAAAATGCTTTTGGATCCATTAAACCCAACTCACATTTTTTAAAACCATAGATTTTAATTAAAACGAAAGAATAAACTCAATCTAACCCCAAGATTAACCTCGTTCTAACCATGTCACATTCACATGACTCAAATGCATTTAGTTAAATCCATTAAATCCAAATAATTGGACTTCGTTCTAATCCAATTTAATTCTTTAATACATAGGCAAAACAGAAATCTCAAATTCAATTTATGGTTAAATTGAAACTCCACATTATTCAATAAATACATTATAGTAATTTTAAAATGTTAAGTTACATCTTCAAATTAAATTAAATACTAAAGCAACCGTGAAATGTGCTCTAAGTTGTTTATTCTTAAGCATGTGCAATATAATGGAAATAACACGTGCAAATGTGGGAATGTATATTTTTTTTTGTGGTTAGGTATGTATAGTTCTCTACTCGATTTCTTCTACTTTGAAAGTTTACCAATAGTTGTGCTCTATGCTTGATGTTGGCTACAACATGTTACTGATAATTCTATAATAAGTGCTTTACATAATTGATGCGATAATTAGTATCTTGTTTACACCAAGAAATTTCAACAATTTTGTCATTTTACTATTTTTTATAGAGATTATATAAATCGTGTTACTCTATACCGATGATCAGTTTTACTTCTACTCTTTGGTCAATTGAAAAATTAATTGTGCTACAAATTATTGCCTTTACTCTCTTGCAACTTAAACTCTCTAGACTAATGACTTGGTTTAAATTTTTGTAGTTCATTGATTTGGTGCTTGAGCAGGCTGTCAAAGAGTTTTACATTCATCTCATATCACATAAAAATAAGGTAATATATTGAAGATGGCATATCTTCAGTACACAATTCTGATACTGTCACAACTTATTGAATAATAGGAGTATAACTACCTTGCTCTACCCTATATTTTTTTTTCTTATTTGTATATTATTTTTGTGAATGTATTCATTAGCTTGGCTTGCTATTGAGGAAGGAAATGAAGAGTGAAAGAAGAACCATGACAAAAGCTCATTTGATTGAAGTTGTTTCAAAGTTTCTTGTTGAAAATGTTGGTAACTTGTCCTTTTCGACTATGTTGTACTTGAAGTCTGGTAGAGCAAGTAAAGATAAAGAGGACAAACTTGATGATCAACAAAAGTACCTAGAGGTAAAATTAATTAGTAGACAGCACCTACAGATTTTTATGCTTTAAGAATTCTTCTGTATGCATCTATGTAATTTCCTTTTGTTTCTTAAAAGCTGAAGACAGTGGAGACAAATGCTTTTTAGACATTCCAATCATTTTTAATAAATTGTATAAAGCAATTATTATGCCTTTGTAGTGAGAATAAATGGAATTATTAAAAAAGTAAATTAACCACATATTGGATGCAGAACCTTTGTTTATCATTAAAAACTTTAAAACAAATCTGTATATATTCATCTTTCTTCAGAAAATTTATGCATATTTCATGCTTTGATAATTTTGCCATTATTGATTATAAACCTGTCAATACAAGTGTGTTAAATTTGAATTGCCCCATAAGTTGTTTCTTCTGTCAATAGAGAAATTTTGTAACAGAAGTAAACTCTCAGTGCGATAACTATAGGATTCCTTATCAATTAGGATTATTTTGTGAATCTTATTCACCCTATTTACTGAAACTGTGTTCAGATTCTTGTTGATGGTATCTAATCTCTTAAAGAAATTTGTCCATCTTGGCCGAACCTATCATTTTGAATTCATAGAACAGTACAAAAATATGAGGCATATAGATTCCTTTTGGTAGCTAGCTTGTTTTTTTGTCCATATAGTCTAGAATTTGTTTTAGTTCTTTAGTAACTAAATTTTACATTACATTTTCAGAAGTTGAAAGTATCATTTTGAATTCATAGAACAGTACAAAAATATGAGGCATATAGATTCCTTTTGGTAGCTAGCTTGTTTTTTGTCCATATAGTCTAGAATTTGTTTTGGTTCTTTAGTAACTAAATTTTACATTACATTTTCAGAAGTTGAAAGTTTCTTTCAGTAAAATGAAAGATGAGGTTGAATGCAAACACGAGAAATGGAAAGAGGACCTTGAAAATCTCGGTAAGAAATGGTGATAATAATTTAGATTTTGAGAAGCGATATATCCAATACACTCATTTCCTTCTCTTGTATCATGACTGTAGAATGCAATATACAAGGCCTTAAAGTAAACACTTCCTCATATTTAAAATTGCTCGAAGAAAATCGGATGCTTTACAATCAAGTCCAAGATCTTAGAGGTAATTGGTCACTACGATAAGATAATTTTACATCCTTTGCTTTAGAGATACATAAATCCATGAACCATAAATCTTACTGCAGGTAACATTAGAGTGTATTGCCGAGTGAGGCCATTCCTACAACACTCTGATAGAAGATCAGTTGTTGAGCATATTGGAGAAAATGGAAATGTTATAATTATGGATCCCAGTAAACAGGGAAAAGATGCAAGGAAAATTTTCTCTTTCAACAGATCTTTTGGAGCAAATGCCACTCAATGTATGCAAACTTTCAAATTAAATTTATTATACAATGGAATAGGATTTAAGATCTAGCATACCAGTTATCTCAATTAAATTGCATATATGGATATCTTGCTCTATTTATGACATGATTATATTGTTGCATATTTGTGAATTGTTCATACTCTTCCGTCAATTCTTACAATAGATTTGTTGGATGAAAGAAAACAATTAGTGCTTTAGCTAGAATCAACATAATTGAAATGCATATTTTAATTTTTTTTATTGCTCAAACTTAAAGTCGTCTTCTATCTAGGTAACTGTTTGGCCTAATGACAATTGAGTTATTTATTTATGACAGCGGAAATCTACGCTGACACTCAGCCATTGATCAGATCCGTTCTTGATGGTTATAATGTTTGTATTTTTGCCTACGGACAAACAGGATCCGGGAAGACATACACAATGGTATGCTCTGCTGGATGGTTAAATTGCAAAATTATTATGCCACGGCCAATTAATATTCTTGCCAACACAATTATATAGTATGGACTTACTGAACTACTTAGATGATTTTTTGCATCCTAATATTTGAAGATGAAATTGGTCTTTTTCTTTTGATTGTGTTTATCTTTTCCGATTTTTGTTCCTCGAGACCAGACCATATGCATTAACAGAATAAGAAGAAACATGTATGATTCTCCATTGAGACAATTTTCATCATGTTTTAAGTACGTTTTGCCTTGTATGAGTTTCTAGACAATTATTTTGATTTTGAATTCACACCCATTTCTTCTGCATTTAGAGCTAATTGAGGTCAGCAAGTTTGCTTTGGTTCTCTAAATATTCAACCAGTAACCATTTATCTGTGGCTGGATGCTGTTGTTCTATTACTTGATTATACAGACAAACTATTTTGTATTTTGCAAAATAATTTTTTTTTATAATGTCAGCATTCATTACATATTGATAGAAAAATTCCTTTCTTTAACCTGGGTATGCTTGAGGTAATTCCTTCATAGATACTATTCTTCTTCGCGCTTATCTTGAAAGGTATAATTCACAATGCTCATTTTTTGCTTCTCAGAGTGGTCCTGATATAAAGTCAGAAAGTACAATGGGTGTAAACTATCGAGCATTAGATGACTTATTCCATATATCACAGTCAAGACAAGGTATTATCTCATATCAATTGAGCGTTCAAATGATTGAAATTTACAATGAACAAGTGAGGGATCTTTTAGTGGCTGATGGTTCTGACAGAAGATATCCTTTAGTGTTTCCTTTTCATTAGACAAATTTTATGCTCATCTGTCAGTTATCTGGAGACAGTAGGCAATTCTTTTTTCCTATCCCAGTTAAACCATCCTGAACTATTAGAACATTAGATATACGGAACTACTCTCAATTAAATGGCCTCAATATTCCCGATGCAAGTTTAGTTGCTGTTAAATGTACTCAAGATGTTCTTGAATTGATGAAAGTTGGTCAGAGAAACCGTGCAGTTGGGGCTACTGCACTCAATGATCGCAGCAGCCGCTCTCACAGGTATGTAACTCACTATCAAATAGTTTAACCAAGAACTAAATGAATATTTTGTTTTGCAGTTGTTATTTTAATTATGGTGTTTACTCAAAGAATGAAAATAGTTGATGAGTTCCATGTACACATCACATTCAGACTTAAAGAATATGCTGCAAAGACCAAATACTGAGATCGTTATCTTTTCTTGTCTTCAACCATCCATTTAAAGAAATAAAGGAACAATTAACCATGTATTTGATTGTAAATGGGAAGATAAGTCTGAACATATCAGAATGTTTATTCCTTGAATTTGTTGAAAAAGACCTTTTATGCTGCAGAGCTTAATAAGTGAGCTATTTTTCAGCAAAAGTTAGAATTGCAACATACAACATATTTAGATGTGGTGATCTACATTTTAGTTAATGGATTTTTCACACAGATATATATCAACTTGAGTACTTGACTAGCAGCTTGACTTGTGGAAAAGCCTTTCTCTGTTGTTAAGTAAACTATTATATATAGAATCATTCTAAACCTAGAAGAAATATAAACTCAAAGCAGCTTCATCAGATTTTAATTTTTGTCATCATATTTCATAGGATAATAAAAGCAATAATAACTGGTCCTACAGGAGGATTGTATGTGCTGAGTAGGGACCATTCCTGGAATTACTTTGTTGTTGATACAACAGCCACGTCTTGCATGTTATTCCACTAGTTTCAACCTGCCAATGAAACTAACAAAACTTGAATGCATTTGCATGGTAGTGTATATCTTTCTGTTAAGCTGCAGAATTATCTTCTGGAGTCCTTTGTTCTAATATTTTAGTTGTGAATGCTCATTTTATATTTCTATTTGTTTTAGTGTTTTGACAATTCATATCCAAGGGAAGGAATCAGCTTCTGGTGCAAAGTTAAGGGGCTGTCTTCATCTGGTTGATCTTGCGGGAAGTGAGAGGGTAGACAAATCTGAAGCTACTGGGGATAGATTAAAAGAAGCTCAATATATAAATCGGTCATTATCTGCACTTGGAGATGTTATCTCAGCACTTGCGCAGAAAAGTTCCCACGTTCCATACAGAAATAGCAAACTCACACAAGTTCTACAAGATGCTCTAGGTATTAAAAGCTTATTGAGATTCATATACTTTTTCATTTGTTGTCTAATTTGTCTGTCTCTAATCTCTAAGTTTGATAAGGGATCTTTGTAGGAGTGATGGGGAAATATAATATATTTATTTGTTTGTCTTCGTATACTTTTTCATATACCCTAAGTAGCCCCTACTATCTACATCTATATATATATAGAGAGAGAGGAGTTATGCTGTCCAACTCTTCGTGCTCGACTCCATCCGCAACAAATAAAAAATTTCGGATGCCCAGATCACTTTCGAGTGCCCCGTACACTCAGTCGGGCATGGGAGTCAGGCATAGAGATCGAGTAGCGTATCAAAATTCTATATATATAGAGAGAGAGGGGAATGATATGTTGCGCATCTTATGTTGCACACCCCATGAGCACCAAAGGTAAAAAAATTTCCAACTGTAATACTATATCCTAACCCCTAAATCCTAAAAACAAAATCCTAAATGGTTAAACCCAAAGCTTAAAAAAATAAAAATTGAAAAAACGCTGCGTACTGCACAGTTGCGCAGTGTGTAGTGCGCAACATAACAAAAGTGTGTGTATATATAGAGAGAGAACTCTGATCTACTGTGCGCTTGAGGGCACACACCCACGTGGAAGTCAATTAGCCTCAGAACTTTCATAAACTCTCAACAAAGACATACCAATCAGTTAGTTAAACAATTGTCTTCAAAAGTAGTCCAACAAACTTAAATCATAAGTGACCTGAGACCAAAAAAATCTAGTTAGCATTCCTACAAAGAAGGACATCTTAACTTTTTCTAAACTCATTGAAGAAAATAAACCTAAAAATTTCGAACTACAATTAAAAACGGTCCGACTTTAAATTAAAGAACTTATTACATCAAACAAATCTCAAGTAGAAGAAGAGCTTAAACTTCTACAAAATATACATACACTACTTGAAGATATCAAATATAGATGAACAAAATCCAATTTGAGAATACACATTATGAAGAAGCATTAGAATATACACAACGATTCTCAAAAACAAAAAATGATGGTTACTACACAGTAGACTTAACTACAAAGGGTGACTAGATTATAACCCAACAAAATAATATTATCATAGCATTATTAACATCACTACATCACAGAATTACATTATTAGAAAACAAAATACTTCAAGTTGAAACACAAATTCAAAAGGCAACCCGGGCTTCAGAGTGGAAAGAAAATATAGAAAACTTAGCCAAAGATTTAAGTAAGTTATCTAAAACATAGTATCCAGAAGACAACCTAAAACTTATTCTTTCTACACCCCTCATTCAAAATGAGTTTGAATAGATCTCAAACTGAGAC
Source organism: Hedychium gardnerianum (assembly GCA_038050645.1). NCBI lineage: Eukaryota > Viridiplantae > Streptophyta > Magnoliopsida > Zingiberales > Zingiberaceae > Hedychium > Hedychium gardnerianum. Next base: position 2,219,417 of record JBBUKS010000059.1, on the reverse strand, counting down.
TTTCATGTGCCCTTCCCAAACCTTAGGAGGAAGAAGAACTGAAACAAATACAACTTCTTAGCTAGATAATATCATCACAAGAAGACGCAATAGTATTTCTAATCATCGATTAGAAGACCTTGTAACAATATTTTCAAATGAGCAATTAAATTCACTTAACCCTAAAAGATATACAACCAAGGAGCACTTTACTTTTTCGTCGTCATAGGACACAACCTCTTCACCTTCCTGATGGAGGAGAAGAAAAATTAAACCTTATGACTAAAGAATCAACAAGAGCACTTTTGCAAAAAAGACATAATTATATTCATTTAGGATTGATTATATTTGGCCTCAGAGGCTTAACTAGAAAAAGCATTGGAACTAAAGTATTATTAGTCCTATATGACTCCTGATTCTCAGACAAAGAAAAGGTGGTCATTAGACTAATTGAAATAGACATGAATAGCAACATAGGCATTACGTATTTTTGCCCAAACTTTAATATGACCATTCCAAACTTCGTCAAACATATTAAAATCTTGGTCCAAGCCAAAGGATATGTTCCAAAAGCATAATGTACAAATTGACATAATTTTTCTAGGAAAAATAATGACTCAAATTAACAATAGTTTTAAGGTACAAATCAATGAAGCTCTTACTTCAAGAGGAATTTACTTCCTCAAACCAAGAGATTTTTCCTCAGAAACGCTAGAAGGACTAGAATGAACTATCACTTTGGATACACAACCACAAACTCTTAAACCCACAGACTCAATAATGTATAAAGATAGGCATGAAAACGAAGAAGATGGTTTAATGGTTTAATGGTTATACCTTCCACGTCACAAAATGATGAATATTGACGAAGACACTTTAATAGAGGATACCTCTCATACCCTTCACAAACTTATGTTTCAACAAGTTACAAAACAAGGTTTTTTTGATGATCTAGATGAATTTATATACATGCCAGCAGAAATGGAAACTTATCTGACAACAAACAACCTAGCAAAATTAGAAATCTTTGAAAAAAATAACAAAAACTTGATCATGATTGGGATTGGGATTATATTTTGACGAAAACAAAATATAATTGCAAGAAAACAACTTAAAGAAGTTAATCTTATGAATCTAGCAGAATCTACTACCACCTTTGTCGCTTCAAGACCACCAATGTTGGTTCAATATCCGGAAAGTTCTATGAGAACTATGGATTATGGATATGGTCATCCTCTTAGAATAGAAATAGCTCCTTACACCAAAAACAATCCTTTACTTAGAACTATAGGAAAAAGGAGACCACCAAAAATCACGTACTTTGGAAAAAAATTTATACTTTTAAACATAGTTGAATGTGATGATACCCAGTATGATACATACTTATAATAATGCATTGTCTCGGTTAAAAAAGACTACCAAGTCAGACACGAACTTGATATAGAAACTGGTGAAGCTATGATGCGTGTAGGTGAAAATTATTTAGGAGATGTAGCTAGAGCTGCATGGGAAGCCTACAAAATAAAATTTCAGAAGAAATAGCCCACATAGCATCACAAGGAAATAATATCCTAAACTTTTGTTACACTATCCATAGATTTTTAACAGCCAGAGATGCAAACACTGGACCAAACCTAAGACAAAGGGAAGCCATGAGAGACTTTGAACAACTCCAACTATTCAATTGGAACTAGATTAAACCATTCTGTAATGATTTCTTAGCCCTCACAGCTGTCTCGGGAAATTATTGCAGTCCTGAACTAGGCAAAAGATTATTCAGTAAATTACCCGGAGACTTAGACAAGGAAATTCACAAAGCTTGGACAGATATGAAAGTGACACCCCAATATGATAATATAGGGGTACGGATACAACATATCATTCCTATACTTAAGGAAAAATATACTTATATTCAAATACAAAAAACTTAAGAACAAACAAATATAGTTTCTATAGTCAAATATATACTCCTCAACAATATGGACTACATCAACATAAACAAAGACAAAGAAGATGACCCTTTAGGCCTATTATACAGTCTAAACCAAAAATTAAGCCTAAGAAAGCTTAAGAAAAATTCAAGCAAATAAATCATATCTAAACAAAGACAAAACATGTCAGAAAATTTAAACCAAAGAAAACATATGTCATTACAATAACATGTTTTTCTTATCATCCGCATGTCCAGACAAGAAAAATCTATACACTAGAGAGGCTATATTAGTCTCTTGTATGAACTTAGACTTAATAGAGATTCAAGCAGATGTTTTTGATACTTCCTCTATATATTCCATTTTTTCCGTAGAAGACATTGATGGAGAACCGAACCATCTTCCTCAGATTATAAACTGATAAACTCATTCCTAGATACCCCTGTAACAGACAAATATGGAATTTTACAATAATAATGTCCAATAAGAAATGGAAGACTTAACATATCAATGGGATATTCAATTCCCACCAGAAGAACTAAACTTAATGTTTTCTCAATCTATACCCCAAAGTTCAACAATACGACCTGAATTAACAGAATGTCCCCATAATTGGGCATTAAAAATAGGAATAGATAATGTTCCCTATTTTTTATGTGGCTTCTATCCAGCCATCGACAAAAGACTTGCACACTTTGTCGCAAGCAAGTTTATAATTTATGTCCCCAACAAACTTTTGTCGTATCTATACCTACCACACATCAGGTAAGATGTAGCATACAAAATGTACTCCTTGAAACAAGGGTATCTGTTTTAAAAACTAGACTTAACTTAATAGAAGTTGAACTAGCTAGTTTTAAGAAGGACCACAATCCTTTTGCCATGATAAATGAACAAACCTCATATATTGATATGGTTTTCATAAAAACCCCTAATATCTGCAACACTGGAAGAACAAAGGATATACGAGTCCGATGTTTGGTCAAAGGATTATCCATGGTCATGAATTTACACTTCATGCTTTTCCAGCACTATAGATGAGACCACCATCCTCTCTATTTTGCCTCCAGCACTAATTAAAACGGCTACCCAACCTCTGGTTAGTACCCAATTCGACGGCCAGAGGTTGTCATGTACAAAATTTGTCATTAATATTCACTTACGCTTTTACAATAATTGTGACACTTTCAGCTCCCCTCTTTCCTTCTCAAAGCTATGGATCAAGCCTTTAATATACATTTAATATTAGGGCTCAACTTCCTTATTGCCCCTAATAAGGCTTTATTACTCACTAAAGATTATGCCATGTTTCTATCTACACCTATTGTTTCTAATTATCCCTCTATAGTGCATAAGCGTGGTGATACCCAGCCTATAACTATGACTACGACTACGACTACGACGAATTCTGAAATCCTAGACAATCCTTCACTTAGAATTTCAGTTGTTTCAGCCATCACACTAAACAAGGATTCATGCCAATGCAACATCAATAAGACATACCAAGCTCTTGCCTATTAGTCACCCAAGAGCTGCAGAAAACTAACAATATTTGGTTGTACAAGCCTTTATTTAGAAGAAATATTTATAGAAGAATATCTCAATAACGAGAACCTAGACATTCCTGGAGACTTTCTCTCTCTCCAACATATTTATATCAGTTGATCAATACACAACCAGACTTAGACTCTTTAATTTCTAGACTAGAAAAACTAAAAATTATAGGAGAAAACCCCATTGAATACCGGGAAAGATATATTGTAGATTGACAATAATAAACCCAAACCTCACTATAAAAGCACAAGACATAAGATATACGAACTGGGAGTCTGAAGAATGTACATCACGCTAACAAGTTTAGGAGCAATCCAAACCCAAACCTCACTATAAATGCACATCAAACACTTAACAAGTTTAGGAGCAATCCAATGCTCTACATCCAGACATAAGAGTCCGACCTTACATAGTCAATAAAGGAGCCGAACAAAAACATGGGCAGTCTAGAATGGTTTTTAATTATAAAAGACTACATGACAATTGCCAAGAAGATGGATATAAGATACCTGATAAATACCAACTTCTAAACAAAATATAAAACTCAAAATAGTACTCTAAATTTGATATGAAATCGGGATTCTGACAAGTCAAAATGAATCCTGATTCCATAGAATGGAGAACCTTCTCATGCCCTAAAGGACATTTTGAATGACTAGTGATGTCATTTGGACTTAAGGTAGCATCTCAAATTTTTCAACGAAAGATGGATGACATTTTTCGGGAAGTCTCTATGTTTACATGTGTATATATTGATGACATCTTAGGTTTTTCTAAAATAAAGGATGAACACTATGTCCACACATAGATTTCACATGATTTTCAATCTATTTGAAAACATGGCCTTATAGTGTCTCGTAAAAAGATGAAATTATCCACCAAACATATCGAATTTCTAGGAGCAAAAATCGGACAAGGAAAAATTTCACTTCAACCTCACATTACTTCTAAATTACTCATTTTTTTAGATAAAATGGAAGACACTAAAACTCTTAGAGTTTTTCTTGGGCTTCTTAATTATGCCATACACAGAAAAAATTAGACAAAACTTCGAATACATGATAAAAATACTTTAACCAACAAGATGTTGAGCTAATAAAACAAATCAAAAAAATGATGAAAACTATTCTAGTCCTAATTTTACCACTTGACACTAATTACTTGGTCATAGAAACTGATGGATATGAAGCTAGATGCGGGGGAGTTTTATTAGAAAAACTTCAAAATATGACACTAAAATATTAGAAGCTTTATGTAGATATGCCTAAGAAAAATATAAAGAAAAGGAGCATCTAACTTCTCTAGATTATGAAATTTTAGCAGTAATTTATTGTCTTGATCCTTTTATGTTTTTTATCTACAACAACAACAACCAAACTTTATCCCACTATGTGGGGTCTACTATATGAATCCTTTTATGTCATTAAGTTCTATCCCTTACTATCATCTATAAATAAATTTTATCTTATTTTATTATTACTAATCAAGTTTTTTTGTCTTTCTCTTCCTCGTTTGATGTGCCTATTTGTCATAGTTTCATATTGTATAACTGAAGCATTTATTAGTCATCTAAGTACATGCTCGTACCATCTCCAACGTGTCTCTCAAAGTTTTCCCTCAATGTTACTCTAACTTTTTTTTCTAATGTTCTCATTTCTTATTCTGTCAATTTTCGTATGTCCACACATTCACCTTAACATCATCATCTTTGCAACTCTTATCTTCTGCTCATGTGCTCAAGTTATAACCCAACATTCAGCTTCATATAACATAACAAGTCTAACTGTCATTTTGTAAAAAATTTCTTTAAGTTTTAGAGGTACTTTATGATCACATAAAACACCCGACGCTCTCCTCTATTTCAACAGTCCTGCTTGTATTTTATATAAGACATTTCCCTCAATCTCTCTATCGTTTTGTAAAAATTATCCTAATTACTTAAAACTCTCAGTTTCACACAATTCGTTATCTTTATCTTAACAATTGTCTCATTATATCTAATATTATTAAACTTAAATTTTATATATTTTGTCTTTACTCTACTGAGTCTAA
>JBBUKS010000059.1:2197872-2210532 GCA_038050645.1 Hedychium gardnerianum | reverse complement strand
CCAGGTTAATGTCTTGTTGATTAAAGTATCGTTGACCAGTAAGTGAAGTTTTATTGTATAAAGGACCACTTATTTTTCCAATATCTTTAAGATAGGGCCTGGCATAATTTAAAAGTCCAAGAAAAGATCTAAGAGTTTTACGTTCTTCCATTTTATCAGGAAACTCAAGTATCTTTGTGGCTATGTGGGTTTGAAGGATTATTTTTCCTTGGCCTATTTCGATTCCCAAAAAATCTATGTGACTGGTGGCTAATTTCATTTTCTTTCGTGAAATTATTAGCCCATGTTGCTCAAATAGATTAAAGACCATATGTAAATGTGCAAAGTGTTCTTCTTTTGTTTTTGAGAAAACTAACACATCATCAATATAAACACAAGTGGCTAAAGTCATCCCTCTGAACACATCATCCATTTTTCTTTGGAATATTTAGGGGGCTGTTTTAAGTTCGAATGGCATGTCTAACCATTCAAAATGTCCTTCGGGATAAGAAAATGCAGTACATTCTATAGAAGATGGGTGCATCTTTACTTGCCAAAATCCAGATTTCATGTCAAATTTTGAATACCATTTTGAATTTTGTATTTTGTTATGAAGTTGGTCTTTATCAGATATTTGATAGTCGTCTTCATGACAATTATCATTAATACATTTATAATTAAAAACCTTTCTAGACTGTCCTCTTTTCTATTCTGCTCATTTATTTATTATAAAGGTCGGACTTCTATGTCTAGAGTCTGAGCGTTGGATAGCACCAAGCTATAGAAGTTGATTTATGTGCATCTTACATTTTTCTCTCTCCCAATTTGTATATCTTAAGTCTTGTGCTTTGATTGTGACATCAGGATTGATGATATGTAACTTATAGTAAATCTTATCTTTTTCCCAATATTTAATAGAATTTTCTCCTATGATTTCTAATTTTTCTAGTTTCGAAATTATTGAGTCTAAGTCATGTTGAGTTTTGATTAGAGTTAATAAGTATGTTGGTGTTAATAAATCTTGCGGGACTGAAGTATCTTGGTCAGAATCTACTTTTACATCTAACTCTTCTAGGCTAGTATAGCCAAGTAATTCTAGTTTCCCTGGGTCTTTGGTTCTATTTGACAAGTTTCTTTCTTTTTGCAAGAATTTGGAGTTGGGCAAGAATAACTGGACGGAACAGAAGAAAGATCTAAAGATACTGGTGGATAGGAAGGGGTATCACCATGCTTCACAGCGCTGACCTCTGATGGGTAGTCAGAAAGAATAGGAGCAATAACAGGAGTAGAAAGAAAGCCGCAAAAACTCTATCCCACTAAGTGGAGTCAGTCAACTATATAGATCCTCCAATGTCATTGGACTCGATCCTCTACTATATTTTCATCTATATTTAAAAAAAAATCTATTTTATCATTACTAAGTCTTCTTTGGTCTCCCTCTTTTTCCAAAATTCAATTTCATATAATATAACAGATCTAACCACTATTTTATAAAAAAAATATTTAAACTTTAAGAGTTACTTTACAATCACAGAACATTTGATGTCCTTTCCATTCCAACCACCCTGTTTGTACCTTATATAAAACATCTTTATTAACCCCTCCATCCTTTTGCAAAAAATACCATAAATACTTAAAGTTCTTAGTTACCAGTAACTCATCATCTCCTAGCTTAACAATTATCTTATTACGTCTACTACTAAACTTAAATTTCATATATTCTGTCGTTACACTACTAAGTTTAAATTCTTTTTACTTCTAGTGTTTCCCGTTAAGATACGAATTTAACATTTACTTCTTCACATGTCTCATCGATCAACAATATTATCTACAAACAACATACACCATGGTAACATGTCTTGTATATGTCCAGTAAGATCATTCATGACTAGTATAAAAAAATATGGACTTAGAATTAATCCTTATAACCCTATCTTTATAGAAAATGCTTCAATTAATCTGTCTCGAATTTTCACTTTTATCATTACATACTCATATATATCCATAATTATTTCAACATACGTTATACTAACATGTTTCTTTTTTAGAATTCTCCAGATAATTTTCCTTTGGATTCCTTCATAAGTTTTTTCTAGATCAATGAATATCATGTGTAAGCATAGTTTGTAGGATCACGATCCTACATAGGATCGATTTGGGATCAGAATCGGATCGGTCAACATCAGATTGTAGAATCGTATGATCCTATAAAAAAAAACCCTTAAAATTTAATTTAGTATTTGATAGGATGATCAATTGATCAATGAAGACTAAATCAATTTGATATTTGATTAAAATTCATTTTAAAATAAATTAAACTAATAATAATATTAATGGCAGTAATAGGTTGATAATATATATAATAAATAATTATAATTTATTTATAATTTTTAAAATAAATGTATATATATTTTAATCGAATAATTCGATTAGGGTTTGAGAAAGTCTATTTAAATTTTCTTTTATTTAAGTTAGGAGTTGATTGAATCAATTAACGAAGGTTTCAATTAAAAACCTAAAGTTCACTTTTCCTCTCCTCTCCCATTGCCCCCTTCTTCGTCACGAGATGGAGCCCTCAAATCTCCGCCCACAACCTCTCCTCCGATCCTCCCTCTTCCTCATATCAAAGGAAAAGAAATGTCTCCTTTTCTCGATCTCCTCCCCAATCCATTCCTTGCAATGACCATCAAAAACTAGCGACGTCCAAGTTCATGTATCCCCTCCGTAAGTCATCGGCGCCGCCTGTCTGTGGTTTCGCTAACAAGGACGTCGCCCAACCGTCGAAGTAGAATTGTCTGTAACGTATGATCGCGCCGATTCCACCGATATTGTACGATTTTAGAGATCCTATTCCAATTTCACTACGAAATTCGATCCCGGATCGATTTAGCGCTTCTGGATCATACCTACGATCCTACGATCTAGATCGCGATTTTGCAAACCATGTGTGTAAGTCTGGCTTCTTTTCCTATTTTTTTTATTCAGTTGTGTGAGAAAATGTATAGCTTCTATCATCAACCTTTCAAGCATGAATCCCAATTGATTTTAAAACACCCTGGTTTCCTTATTTTTTTTATAATACTTTTCTAAAATTTCATGGTATGACTCCTTAGATTAATACGCCTATAATCGCACAATCTTGTATGTCTTTTTTGTTTTTATACAAAGGACTAGAGTAGTTACCCTCTATTAATCAAGCATTTTCTTCATTTCCAATATAGATTAAATAACTTTGTAAGTCATTCACTAAGCCACTCGTTATACATCAAGGAAGAATCCATTCCTTCAATACCTTTAACTCTTGAGAATATCCTACTTCCCTAGGCCCTTTTATACCTCGATTGAAATATCATCTTATCTAATCGTTTTTCCATTTTGCATACCATTTTTACCTATTGTCCTGAAATTTAAATTTTCTTATAAAAAATTAAATTTCTATACTGCTTTGACATACTTAGATTTCCTAAGTTGATAGTTAAGACCTTCATTAAAATGTTAATTCTATCACTCCTTTATTTCCTCATCCTTCATTAGTACCCTATTGGATTCATTGTTTTCCTCTCTCTCGCTTTAACTATTCTATATGTGTCTTTCCACTTCTTTTGTATGAAGTTGTTGATACAAGCATTCAAAAACTTCATTCTTGGCTTGACTCACTACTTCTCTTTCTTGACTACTACATATTTTTTAAAAACTTTCTTCATTCTTACAAGTTTACAGTAACTTAGTTGTTCATTTTTCCATCACGTTCTTATGTACTTACTCATTCCACTACCAAAATTCTTTATTTGATGGTGTTTGGACTTTTGGCTCATTGAGTATACTCTTGGCCACTAGTTTCAAGTCTAATATCATCTTATCACATGTCATACTCTAATCTCCTATCTTCTCATATTTTATTTCTCATCCTTTAACTTCTACTACTTAATCCTAAGAGTCATGCATGTTTTCCCTGTTGATATTATGTTTGAAGCACGTATCTAATACCACTAACCTATATTGGGTGGTTAGATTTTCTCCAGGAATGACCTTGCAATCTTTATAATTTTTTCTATCCCTTTTCTTGACTACTAATTGATTTTCCCACTTTTGAACGTAACCAGGTATTTTATTCTTCTCAATTCTTGAAAAACGTATTAGCTATTATAAGTTCATATGTCATCATGAAATCTAATAAAGCTTTTCCTTCTCCATTTCTTATTCCAATATAGCATGTTATCACCTTAAACTAACAAAACGATAAATCTGTAAAAAATGTGCAATGACACATTAGAAATCAACAAAAACAAGTTGAATGCAAATGATAAAACTAACACAAAGTGACTATATGTGTTTGTCTAGTCAGGAATTGATAAAAGCTAGCAATTATGGTAGCTTTCAAATTGAAGCTAAGCATTGTGTGGATCTTAAGCTGACTTTACATGTCTTTTACTTCAAGAGCGTGTTGAAGTAAGTCGGCAAAATGATTTTTAACCCTAGTATCACCTTTTCTTGCAATTTCAACATAATCAAGATTAGAATGGTTCACTCAACTAAACTGGGTTAAGTTTCAGATAATAGATAGTGAATTGTCAATCTATAATAGATCCAACTTAGATAATAATAAATGCATGTATTTAAGGCCTGTTTATTACAAGAAAGAGGTTTGAGCTTGATATATCTAAAACTAATAATATCAATATATAAATTGGTACATTTCCCAATAGCTTGAGCCTTTGGGAATAATGATTTGCCAATCAACATTACATGGTTGAGGGGAGGGGGGTTTTAGTTTGAATATGCTTGCGACAAAAAATATCTAATTAATTCATGTGCTAGGAAATTGGAGTGAATCAAGTTAAGTATCCTCTCAAACATGAAGGGGGAGTGTTAATGATATAAATATATAAATTGGTTAATTTCATAATAGTTCGAGCTTTTGGGAATGGTGAAGCCAATCAACTTTGATAGATCCAACCTAATATACTCTATTCTCGCCACCATCTTTTGCTCTAAGGTCTCAGAATGCACTTATTTTTTTATTTTTATATTCTTAATTCCTCAAGCCACAAAAATCTATCATGTAGTGATTGATTAGATTCAAATGGATTAGAGAGAAATAACAATAATACTAATAATTAGCACCAGTTCTCGATCTGTAGATATGCAAGCAACTCAAGTTTCCAGAACTAGGTGGGTGAGCATTCAGTTAGAACCAAACCCACCAAACCGAATTTGTTAAAACCAAACTAACCGAATTTTTTTCGTCCAACCGATTCTTACTATCCAAACCAATAAGAAATCGATTAATTCGGTTGATAACCAAATTAGCCAAAAAAAAAAATTTAAAAATATTAAAACTATTTAATAAAAATTTAATCGGTTTAATCAAAATTAAAAAATCTTAATATTTTTTAATTTTCTCTTATTTAATAAAAAAACAATTTGATCGGTTTAACCAATTTTCAAAATTCAAAACAGAAACCGATTTAACCGATGCTTTAAAAAAAATGAACGTCTAAATAAACCAAACCGAATCTCTAAATTAGTTCAGTTCGATCGGTTATTTAGGTTGAACCGAAATTTTGTTCACCCTTATCCAGAACAGGTCGTTGAACCTACCCCATGTCTACAAGTTGATAACTACTTCCAAACCAAATAATTCATATAATATCCTTATATAACAGTACGGAATCTCAAACAGAAGGTCATATATAAGATTGAATTAAGTTGATCTACAACATAATTTTGACCAATTCCACAATTAAACCTCAACTATTGGAAATAGTTTTGATACCTTAGTGCTGAGAAAAAGCAACTCCTCGCCATGGTCATTCCTCCAGGATGTCACATGACCTCCGTACAAATACACCTGCAAATGAATAGGAAATAGATACTCACCTTGACCTTAAACTGATGTCATAGCTAATGTATAAAAAAATAAAAAATAAAAATAAAACAGTGGTGCTTTGCTGCTCCTTTAATAGAGACATGGACCAACTAGGTAGCCAAATACTGGCATAATTAATCAACAAAAGTTAGCGAAGAAAGGTGCATAACATTTCATATTTGATTATCATTACTGCATGAGGAATAGTCACAAGCTCTTCTAAAATACAGCTTGTATACTTTGGCCATGACCTATAATAGGACTCCGGTCTATGTACCTTCTGCCCATTCTCCACTAATGGATATTGCGTAGCAGCATGATATTGACAAAATTTTAGGAGACGGTTACTTGTGAGTATATGGTGAAGCCAACATATAATTTATGGATTAGATGTTCTCTTCTTGCCCTTTATCTACATTCTATCCTCAACAGAAAGATCCAATAGTTTGTGGTTTCATATTCACTCTAAAATCCTCAAAATCTAATTCAATTATTTTAAATTTGACAAGTATTTCCTACAAGTTCAAGAAAGAGACAACCTCACGCTTCCTAGCCACCAAACTATAGGAAAACAAACCCTCCAAACCTAATATGGCAAGAAAATTTTGAAACTAAAGCATTAGTTCAAGAAAGAAAGTTTTGTATATAATCTTTTAAAAACCACAAATCTAGAAATCATACTTTGTTGGAATCAATGCTTAAAGTTCACATTCTGAGCCAAAGTTTCAGTCTCCAGCCAAAATGAAACCATATCAATGTTGTGCTGGCATGTCAACAAGCGGGGCCAATGACACAAATGTGGAAGGAAAGTGGAATCAAGGTGGGGGAGAACAATGGTTTAGGTTAGGTTTTAAAGTCGACTTCAGTCCAAATCTCTTCACTTGTTTACTCATCCTACAGCAAAGAAGTGGAGCAACATCAATAGGTAGCAAAGGAAGTGGTTTGAAGTATGTAGCATCAGTGTGGTTCTCATTTCTGTTTCAATTGACAAGCGCCCATGCCAACTGAATGGGAACGACATTTAAAACCATGTATTGAATAGCTTAGACCCTGCTTGGGAGAAAAAGCTTTTCTAAAAAACAATGTGTTTGATTGAAAGAAGAATTTGAGAAATAAAAATGGATTTCAACTTCAAAGTTTGAAAATTATAAAAATATATCAGGTAGTCCATAGGGCTATAAACAAGTCAAGTAGAGTCAAGCTTTGGGGTGTTCAAGATTGTTTAATAAAGTAGCCGAGTCTAAAATGAACCAAGCCATTGAAATGATTGTTCAAGCTTGGCTTGGCTTACTTTTTATGAACTTGGCTTGAGCTTGGTTTGTTTAGATGTTATTGAGCTCTCAATTCAAGGTTGTTTGATTGTTTGAAATTTTTGTTTATTTGATTGGTTATTGAGCTTGACAATTCAAACTTGTTTGTTCATTTTAAATGTTTCTTTGTTTATTTAGCATGTTGATAAAAGTTTTATTAATGAACATGGTTCATGAACGTTGTTAACGAACGCTAACGAGCCGAACACATATGTGTTCAAGCTTGTTTGTTTAGTTTAACAAGTTGTCCAAGCTTGTTTATTTAATTGATCTTGTGTGTATTGAACGAACATAAACAAGCTCTTACCAAAACGAACATCAAGCTTGTTCAAAAACGTTCGGTTCATTTACAGCCCCAGTCCAAAAATTTTATGGTATGATTTACTTTTCCTCTCAGATGCCTAAACATTGTTTTTTTCCTTAATTTTGAAAGATTTTATTAAATAACTAAAAGCTATACAAAATTTACAAATTATAATGCAAAAGCTATATTCATGAAAAAAAATGAATAATTAGTATTTCTCTTCTTTTATATATGCAAATGTGTCGCTAACTCTCTTAGTCAATCTATTAAAGATTCCCATGTCCAATAATAGATAGCAAAGAAAGGAAAAATTATCAAGATACAAAAAACTAACTGCATTGTCAATGCCTTTTGGAGTTCTGTAAAAATAAAGGTTAGATTTTTAAGAACTTGTAAAAGGAAGTGTTGGATATGATTTTCTAAAAGCACTTTTTTTTACTTTTTACAATTAGTTTAATAACAAATACTTTTTTACAAACTTTTTTTTACTTTTTCACCTCTTATTTAATATCTAACCATAAAAAACAATTTGAGCGCTCAAACTGGCTGTTTATGTTCTTTTAGAAGTGCTTGACATCAAATCAAACATTTATCATAGTTAAAGAACACAAACCATGATTTTAAAGTCACAATTATAGAAAGCTATTTCTCTTTGCTATATTCTTACCATGGGAACCTACTGCTCAAAAAACTACTGAGGTCGTCCTCGCTTAAAGTTCAGTTTACAATAAAAGCTAATGAAAACCTAGTCCCAGTAAGACAGTGCCATTAAGTAATATTGGCTTGTCGAACCTTGAACGTTAATTATAAGAATTCTTAGTAGCCTAAGCATGTTGGAACCAAGGATGCCGAATCAGTTCTTTTCCCACTGCCAAGCATATCGTGAATTGAATCTCAACTCTTAGAATATTTGGCTTCCCTTTCCTTATTGTTAACCACCTATGATAAGCATATGAAACTTTTTATCTATCTTACAGTTAAGTATATGCTTCAAGTTCAAGCCTAAACTTTCTTCGCCATCAAGGGGTGTTAAAATGAAAATTTTATAAACACTCTCCTCATCATATGACTAATATCTTATGCTTTATGGAATTAATAGTAGCCGACCTAATTTTGTGCAAAGCTTATATTCTGAGTTGCACCATTTTGCAATTGCGTCAAGTTTAATTTTTCATTTACTTACAAATAAGTATGCAAATTTGCCCATTTTCAAACAGGTTAAGCTCTTGAAAAAAAAAAGTAAAATCAATCAAAATTCTAAAATCTTCTTCGATGCTGTTGCACTATAGGACTTGAATCATAAAATGATTAGGTACAATAAACTATAAAGTTCTTACTTTAGAAGTTTTGCTAAACATTTTAGCAATAGAACTAGAAGAGCAAGAAGAATTTATTCAACCCCTCATCATTAGCCTATCTTCCTTTAGTCAGGTGTCGTCTTCAAATGTACACGTTGAACATAAGCATTGCATCTAATTTACCTTTGACACGAGCTATCGTGTTATCCAGATCAATTTCCACAATAATTACCAGGAATAAGCAGCAGATAATTAACCCGTCGAAAAATTCAAAACTGTCGTGGATCGACATAACTGGTGAAATAAGAATGTCGAAACATGTACAGAGCACCAGATCTCATATTATTGAATCATCAGATCCACCACGCCCACGAATACGACGATCACGAACCCGATTCGTGTTGCAAATTTAACGAGAGCGTCATAAAAGGAACAAGAGAAAAAAAAAACGTCGAAACAAACGGTTCCAGATCGCGGGAAGGAGAGGAAGACATGTGGAACGAACCTCAGCGGAGCTTCCGCGGACCTCCCTGAGCACGACCCTGTCGAGGCCATTGACGCCCTTGCAGATCTCTACCGGCGGTTTCTCGACTGACATCGCCCAACTCCCATAACCCAAAACCCTAAAGACTTGGCGGAGCTTGCTCCTCGTCGCTAACTTCTCGCCTCCCTTCCAGAAGCAGATATTGGAAATTGGAAAGTTGGGAGGAAGGCGGGGGCCAGTGGGTTTCTAACGAGGATAAAAAGGGGTCAGGTCATCTGTGCGGATGGATTTCGACCGTTTGATTGCCTCAGCGGTGCCCTTCTCGCTGGTCGCATGCGCAATCAGGCGGGCCCAATTGCCTTCAAATTAATTTTATAGTTTAACTTCCATTGACTTTAGTAGTTTCTAATAGAAAAAACTGAGATAAGGGCATCCGTGATACGTTGGCTTAAGTCCTGATGCAGAGTATTCATATCAGATTTTTAAAATAAATATTTTATTTTATATTTTATATTTTATATTTTATATAAAAAAAAAATTTACATCAACTAACTTATTCATTTTCTAAATTTAAATTTTATAAATAATATTTTTCTAAATTTAAAAAATAAAATTCAATCCCTAAATATTAAATAATATTTCTTTTCAATCTCTCTTTCAAATTCTCTATTATTATAAATATAATAATAAAAAAATAAAAGAAAAAATAAAATAATAAAAAAATAAAAATAGAGAAAAAGAGAAATTAGTATGATGAAAAATGATTTTTTTTAAGATAATTAATATGGTGTATAATGAAAAGTGATTATCTAAATTTAATAAAATAAATTTTTAGAAATATTATAGAGAAATTGACGTGGATGTTTTAGAATATTATACATAATTCACCCAATCAATTGTCATCTTAAACTCGATCACTTTTTTATTATTATTTTAATTAGCACTAAATATTTAATTTATATCAATTAATTTTGGGATTATCAATTTTGTTCCACGGAAGTTTTCTATCAACCATCAAGATAAATCGGAAAACGATCATAACGGACATATTTTCTATTCGGTGAATTAATGGATGAATTATTTTTAATAGATGATTAACTTAAGAATGAGTTGAGGAGTTATCAATTATTAATATTTTTTGATTTATTTTAATAATTAATAATAAAAAATTATGAAGCAAAATTAATTATTTCAAAATTAATCGATTAAATATACGATGTCAATTAAAATTTTATAAGATTTTCCTAAAGTTCCATTGTGTATTTTTGAAAGATCAACTTTATTTAATTGGTAAGAGAGACAGTCCACATTCTAAAATCAATCATGTCTTTGATATTAGCTTGCCTTTTCTTTTTTTTATTTCACTACTCTATTTTATTGAACTCAATAAGATCTACAAACTCATTAGTGGAAGTCTTGAATCCTTTCTTTACGGCAATCCAACTATATACTCCATATGACTATATACTCCATATAAAAAAATTTATAAGAGAAATATATGCCATCAAAGTAAAGACTTCAGGTAATGCTAACAAGATACACAATAGGCAGTTAATATTTCTAAAGTAATTTTGCATTGATATCATTTGTAGAATCAAATGTGAAGTAAAAGGCTTTTGTACGTGAACGTTGGCCATTTAGATAGATCTTTAACTAAAAAATAGAAATTTAGGGATAAAATTTTGTGACAAATAATTTTCATCGTAAAATTATAATAAATTTTACAACAAAAATTTAAATTGTCACAAATTAATAACGAAAAACTTTCGTCGCCAATTAACAATAAATTAATTTTCATCGCAAATATTATTATAATTTGGCAACAAAATTTAATATTCGTCACAGAATCAGCAATGAATAATTAATTTGTTGCAAATTCTGCGATGAATATCGATTTTGTCGCAAAATCTGCGACGAAGATTTAATTCGTCACGAAATTTGCATCGAAATCTTTATTTGTTGCAAAATTTACGATAAATTAAATTTTCATCGTAGATTTTCCTAAAAAAATTATAATTAATATTTATAAATTAGAAGAAAAAAAATTGGGACAATCCAGGATTCATCGCAGAATTTAAGATGAATCTAGGATTCGTCACAGATTTCAGGACAAATATTGGATTCGTCGCAGATTCTGGGACGAATCCAAAAATTTGTTGAGAATTTACGATGAATTCATGGATTCGTCCCAGAATCTATGACGAATCCAATATTTGTAGCAAATTCATCCTAATTTTTAAAAAAATCATCCGAAATTAGTTGATTGACCTAGAGAGCTCGGAATCATACGAAACCAGTTCCTATGTGCTTGTGTAGTTCTCCTAATTATGTCCACGATCTCAAATCTCAATTTTATCCAAAATATTGAGATTAGTAATTTTTTTTCAAAAAAATTAATTTGTGTTAAAAAAATTAATTAATCAAAAATATATTATGTAAAATTGAGATTTGAGGTCGTGGACATAACAAGGAGAACGACACGAGGACATAAGAACTGATTTCATGTGTTTCCCAGTTCTCTAGGTCAATCAACCAATTTTCGGAGGATTTTTTATTTTTATTTTTTAAAATTAGGATGAATCTGCGACGAATCCTGGATTTGTCGCAAATTCTGGGATGAATCCAGGTTTCGTCTCAATTTTGAGGACAAATTCAGGATTCATCGCAGATTATTCCTATTTAAAAAAAAATGTCACGCCCCAGAAATACACATGCCCGTAGATACAAACGATACAGTTATGCCATACAAGCATATATGTGTGAAGAATCAGATAGATCCAAAGGCCTCAAAAACTATTTTTAGTGCAGCAGCATCACATGATGTTTGAAAGGATACATGACTATCATCATTAATTCCATTAGCATTATCTATGCCAAATGCTGGAGAAACAAGATAGACAAGCTATCTAAGGGGTTCTATAGTACAACCCTCACTTATGCTCTAATTGCTTAAGATGGGTAATTGCAAGTGATAGTCTCGCAACTGAGAAATGGGAGCCCTTTGAATGGAAAGACAAACGGAAGCCTAATAAATTTAATCAAAAACAAAACTGATCCAATCCCAGCAGTGGTTGGATGATTAATAAATATGTTCCCCTCTTGGCTTGAATTCTATGTTCTACAGTCCAAGAATACATACAAAGAGAAGCGAAAAGCTATACTGAATTCCTGAATAAGTATCTACTGATTTTTCTTTTTGCCTAGCAGAAGGAAAATAGATATCTAAATGACACAAACATTACCACTTACATACAGCTTATAGACAAGGTAAGATCCATCTACCCAATTCACTATAGTTGGGACATGAGGCTTGGATTTTTAACACTTAAAGAAAGACTAAAATTGCATATTTTTACAAACTATGAATCAACCATGTTTATGGATATAAGCATACTATAGTCTGGCACCAATTGTTA
>JBBUKS010000059.1:2181572-2197772 GCA_038050645.1 Hedychium gardnerianum | reverse complement strand
AACACGGTTGTATGAAAGACAGACAATTGACCGGAGCACTTCTGATGATGAGGCATACAAGAGAGTTGATAGGTATAAGAGTGATGGTATGCATGAATGCATTGGTACGTCATACCTTAGTCACCTCACAGATTTGATATTTCATCGAAGATGATATCTATAGAAAATTTTGGTCTTTATATGTTGTGTATTTTGTTTTAAGATATATATTTATTTTTTCATTAAAAAAAAGTTGGATTCATGATAATGATGTTGATTGGGTCTTGATTTTGCCATCGAACTTTACCCCAAAAAAAATAAAGAGAGAAAAAAACCATTCGTAAACATAATTCAATGTCCTTCATCACACGGAACCTTAGGTTAACGCAGAAGTTCCTATCTTAATTACTTTAATTAACTAAAGTAAGCCGCACATAAGTGGAAAGAAAAAGTTCGAATGAGAAATTACGGCAACCAGAAGAAAAGGAAGCTGCGGATTGAACACCAGAAGTAGCAAGCAAGGAACAGACATCTTCCTCATAAATCTCATCTCACTTTCAAAGACCAGAAGAAGTCCCTCATGCTGCAGAAGATGCAGAACATGGAGGAAAGGAGATGGCAAAGCATGGAGTTAGATTGCTTGATTCTCATCTTCCAGAGGCTGAGCCTCCAAGACTTGGCCTTGAGCGTGCCATTGGTGTGCAAAGCATGGCACAAAGCCTTCCTCGACCCTGCCTGCTGGAGAGTCCTCGACTTCACCAGCTTGGATTTCATGCCATGGAGTGACTTCACCACCATGTTCATGAGTCAGTACTTTTCTATTCGACGCTTCTCCTTCTCCGGCTTCTTGATGCTAGCGGTCGCACGAAGTCGCGGGACTGTCATTGAGCTCAAGTTCCCTGTTTTTGGAGCTTCCTTGAAGAACTTGTGTTTTGCTTCCAATCAGTTGAGTGATCATTTGAAACGCGCCTTCTTTTGTGTTTGAATGTAACATGATTGCATAATTCGCAGCTGTCCGAGTCTGAGAGCAGTGGCCTTGCCCAATCTGTCCTTGGCAGATGAGTCTCAATTGCCGGAGCTCGTAGAGAAGTGGAAGGGACTGGAGCAGCTCCAAATAGAGTTGAAACCTTCTTCTTCCTTCGTCGAGATGGTCACTCGTATCAACCTCAGCAGCAAAAGGTTTTGTAGTCTCAGAATGGCGGGCTCGATCAAGAAGGAAGACACCACGGCAATCGTTAACCATCTTCCAGGGATCAAACACCTCAACCTCAGTAAATCCTATTTGCCAAGGGAGCAGTTACTGGATCTGATCAATGGCTGCAGAGAGCTGCAATCGCTAATAGTTGACAACTGTGTTGGTTTTGAAGCAGATGAGGAGATTTTCAAAAAGGCTTCTGGTATCAAACTTTTCAGTCACGAGGGCTGCAGGTTACTCGATCAATTCTCCTATGAAGATGCGTGTGATCCACTAGATCTGCTAATCTTGTAGAAGATTGCAGCTCTTGTAAAAAACATCTGATCGTAATACAATCATCAACCTTTTAAGAGAATATATTTGATACTCAAATCTTGTATACATATCACAATCAAGAGTAGAGCCATCAACTTTTTTAGATCAGATAGGTAGGCCTAATATACACTTTCAAATATTAGTCACTCCATTCTAATTACAGAAAGGTAGTTCAAGGTACAACAAAATGAATAAACAAGCAAGTCAACTACATCTTCCAGGGTAAGCAAGCAAAATTGTCAGCATTTCCTTCTGCTTAGGTGGTGGTTTGTGTTACCTTTGAGATGACAGACAAAGGAATGATGGCCTTGTGGCCTTGGTTGCCATAGAGCCCGATTCTTCCAAAACTAGCATAGGTGCTATTCGTAGTGGCATTTAGCACAAGAATTAAGCTCTGTTGCTGCCCGCTTGCGATAAAAAACTGTGTTGGTGTGACTGAAACGGAAACTCCATAAGGAGCACTCCAACTGACAGTATAATACTCATCATTTGCTATGTTAGTAACTGTCCTCGCTATAACTCTGGATCCATTGAGAAACGAAACTGTGACCGACGGCAAGTTCAGGTCTGAGCCTGTCATGCTGGAAGCCCCGCAGGTGTGGCCAGTGTAGTTCAGTATTACAGGACTCGATCCATTGATGCCACAGAGAAAGGAAATGAAGTCATCATAACCTGAATACAAGTAGGTATCCACTAAAATCTCTTGCTAAATTCTACTTGCAATTGCAGTAAAAGATTAACAGATCATTGAATGATTATAAGTATTTGTTTCAGAAATTTATGGATTACCGCTGACCTGTATCAAAGATGAGTCCTGGGTCTAGAGCAGCTGTTGCATTAACAAAGCCACTGCCCATGTCAAAGGGTGTCGCCGGTAACTCGCTGGAATCTGGATTTCTGTAAGCTCGTTGTGCCATTATGGGTCCACCTTCCCTCTCGTAGAGTGTAGCCGTCGTGGAGAGTGAGGATGCAACAGCTGCAGGACTAGCACTTGGAAATTTCTGCTTGATAAGAGCAGCAAGCCCTGCAATGTGTGGAGCCGCCATACTGGTACCAGATATCATTGCAAAACTTTCACCTGAGTGTTTTAAATTAATGAGGAAAGCTCAAATCAGAAGCCGCTTATTCCTTGTTCATGAAAATCTATTGTCCATATCCTATCGACTACCACTTTTTATATACATTAACATAATTCAAACATCATATCCTGATATACTCGTGCTAAAATAGCTACCATACGCTTTGTTGAACAGTAATATACCTTGAAAGTCAGCAGAATCAGTTCCTAATGAGCTCCAAGCACCCCATATTAAATTGCCAGGAGCTATGAGATTAGGTTTCATGATATCAGCATTGGTTAGTGAGGTGTCTTCAGGATCTGGTCCTCTGGCAGAATAGTACATCACTTTGGGGGCAGAGATGCTGTAGTTAGCTTTAAGACCTCCTAATATGTTCGCTGTGCCACCAAACTTGATAATGTCTTTGGAGGTTTCATCTCTTACTAAGGAGCTATTATAGTAATCTAAAAATATCTGGACAGCAAAATACAAATAAATAATCATCAAAAACTAGGAACAAACACATGATCAAAAAGAAACATAAAATGGTATGGAGGTTAGTGTTTAGATATGCAGTCACATAATGAAAATGCTCAGATGTGTATGTATCAAGAAGTTTTTGTCGCATTAGCATAGAAGTATAAACTCAATATTCCTGAATTTGTACTGATACCTTGGAATCATCCGTAGATGGTATTACCACACCAGGCATATTCATAGGAGTTGGGTTAAGATGAAACCCAGTAACGAAGGGATCCATGTAGAATATTACTCCGACTGCACTAACATTCTTTGCCGTCTCCAGGGCCTGTTTTATAGAGGATAGGCCCAGAACAAATCTGATAGAATAACTGCAGATCAATATTTTGCCATCAGTAAGATCTTCATTCATATAACTAGAATCTTGGCATTCTCCCAAGAACTCGCTCACTTCGGTTGTGCCATTTCTTAGAGAATGGATAGCAGCAATAAGAGGGTACATTGAACCATTGTCTGTCCTAGCTATAGTATGCAAACAATGATAGTGATGGTCAATTTTGTGTCCGTAAAAGATAGAAAAAAAATATATATCCAAGTAAATTGAAGTCTATGTAAGGAAGAAAAAAATAATACTTACGAGCAAGTCCAACTCCTGAGATTGTTAGATTGTTTCCAAGCACTAGACAGTTATTATATACTCTATCATGAGCTGAAGCACCCACAGTAAATATCCAAGGACTAAAGGAAGATACACTCCTAGGTGAAGGTCCGGTGTTCCCTGCTGCTTGCACAACAAATATTCCAGCTTTTACAGCTGAAAGTAATGACATATCTATAGGATTGAAAAAGGTCGCTAGCCCGAAAGGACGCCTGTTTGGCGTGATTGATAAACTTATGATGTCAACACCATCTTGAGCTGCCTGAAGTTGCATGTAACACAGATTACTATATAACAAATTGCTGTTTTATGCAATGAATTATAGGTACAAATAACTAGGAGACATTTCTCAGCTATGGCCCGAGCACTCCCATCCTCCACAAATGCTAATATTTCATTAACTTACTTATGCCAGAACCCACCAACATAAGATGAGATGACAGATATATCAAAAGAAAAATATTTGATTCTGCAAATCATGACAAATAATGAAGTTCGAGCTAACAAAATTATTGTGCACTTTGAAGTTTTGTGTTAAGGAAAAAAATCTTATATTCATTACAAATAAAAGAAAGAAATTCCCATCTTCAATAGATGCAGGAGATAGCATAGAGATTAGAACAGCTATTGGATGGCCTACCTCCACATCATTCTAGGAATTTTCAGTATCGTCTTTCTTGCATAAAGTTCAGAGTTCACATTGTCAAATAGATACTCAAGTTTCTAACTTGTGGAGCTCAAATTCAATCTATTCTTTATCAACTTCAGTTTAATCACATCCAAGTCACAGAAATATATCTAATTAAGTGACAAAAAGAGGGCGGTTACATAAATACAAAATAAATTAAATAACTTTGATGTAAATGTAATTTATAGCTATTTCAAAGATACTCAAGTATCTAATTCCTCGTTAACTTCATTTTGATCACAATCAATTCACAGAAATATATCTAATCAGATGACAAAAAGAGGGTTGTGGTTACATGAATACTCAGTAAACTAAAATAGGAAAAAGTTATGTCATTTGATTTGGAAGTGGAATAACTGATGCATTTTACCTGGTCAATTGCAGCGACAACATCAGCTGCAAAACCTCCAAAGCTTTTGTACAGAGCTTTATAAACAGCAATGCTGAAGAAAATTTAATCACTCAAGACAATCATAAGTAGAAAGGCATTATAAAAGATTAACACTTTAATAGGTTTGACTTACTGTGCACGAGGAGCCATCCCACTGGCATTTCCAAAATGATGTCCAGACACAATTACAGGAACTCCATGGTTGCCAGCAGCAATAGAAGCAGTATGCCTGTATGCATAGAGAAAACATTGCATAAATAAAAATAAAAGCTTACAAAGGCAGGTCAATGAAGGCACCTCTTTTTAATTTGTCTCTGAATCAATGGATCATATGGTTCTATTAATTTGTAGTGCTGCTGTCTAGCCTTCCTAAACAGAGATAGTTTATCTCTGTCTACATAATTTCGAAGTGTGAAGTCTTTGCTATTCTTATCAAAGTTTGTAGAGAATCTCTTTGTTTGTCTCCTGCGTTTAGTAGAAGGAAAAGTAATATAACCTTTCTATAATTTTCATTTTTCTTGAAGGGACCTTTGGCATGTCATGAACATGGCAAAACGATGTAAATCTACATATTTCTTTGTGAATATTTTCTGTTTAATTTGACACGGATACTCTATTTGAGCGCCTTTGATCCAATGTCAGGTCATGTATGTTAGGAACATCTATACTAAACTGATGCCTTCACAGGGGAGATCTACCATTGACAGAACTCTTAAATTGATTTAGTATAAATGCCAACAATGTATTAAGCTACAGAAAATTGTAAAAGTGGATTCGACTTATTAAGTGCACATACTGACGGAAATATTAAGCTAGAATTAAATTCATTTCTGTTGATTGACAACAAATAACAGTATTTCAGCTGAACCAACTTAAAATGAAAGAAAGTAGTATGTGTCACAGTGAAGGTAATGTAAGAAATGTCAGGGAGGTGTCCATGCCTAAGACATCAGACGAGATTGAGTAGGACAAGTTATTGAATGGAAGCTGTTCTTGAAAAGTACTTACGTTCCATGCCCATCACCATCAAAAGGTGAAGCATAGTCTTGAGTCACATTGAAGATGCCCCTAATAATAGCAGATGCTGCAAAATGGCGAGCACCGACAAGCTTTCGATTACATGATCCAGATGGAAAATCCCTTGTGACTTCACAAACCCCAGAAAAATGAGCTGGTACAGGATATTGATTGATAGAAAGAGAGTCGGAGAAGGATGGATGAGTTGGATCAATTCCTGTGTCAATAAACCCGATAACAATTCCTTCCCCCGCAGATTCTGGTCCACCTTCTTGAACCCAAGCTCCTTGAGGCAGACCTAGAAATTGAGGAGTGTGTGTAGTTGCAGTCCTAACTGAAAAGTCCGATACTAAGTTTGCAACCTCGTGCCTCCTAGAAAGCTTGACTGCCTTCAAAAGATCAACCAATTCATAATACAAATTGAGTAAATTGAATGCACCAAAAACAACTAAGATTGGTTCTGAGATCATTGCGCATAATATAGGAATAAACAAGTCAAGAAATTTTATAAAGAACAACAACCATTACATAACTAGTAAAATACAACAAAGCTGCCTTTCTATTGTTCTTTTGTCAGAAAAGCAATAGCGGAATACTGCACACTTTCATTCAATAAACCTTCAGCTTGCATCCATGAATAAATTGGATATAAATGGTTGAACAGAAATCAATGTTCCTTTACAACGTCAGAATTCAAGTTCTTGCAAAAATAATGAGGCTCAGAAAATGTAGTTTTCTGAAATTATCTCACAAGATTGTTCTCCAAACTACCATAAATTAGCTAAACGGAAATAAAATAATTGATAGAAAAGTAAATGTTGTGTTGACAATAGTTTATAGCTGGACAATTAGGTAATAGCACATATAAGAAGTTAGTGTAGCAGAGATGATAATGAGATGAATGTGAAGGGTTACTAGAAAAAGATAAGCTATTTTGGAGCCATTAGATGCACCTCAGATAGAACACAAATGAAAAAAAAAAAAAACATGAGATGATAGTGGTGTCAAAGGCAATCATAAATTTGTAGTTAGACAAGTTGAATCAATTATAGGCACGGGAGGTAGATGGCAATCAAAGAAAACTTTTAAACATGTGAGTGAAAGTGATAGAGAAGTGTTGAATATTACTATGGCCTTGCATGGAATTCAATGAACACGTGACTTGCTATTGCAGTAGTGATTTACAGTAATACAATGTATTACCTGTTGAGGTGTAATAAGCACAGCAAAGCCATTCATCAGGTAATGATAGCTATACAGCTTCAAATATTTCTCCCCTCTCAATGCCCTCCTTAGCAACGAATCCTGGAGGCGAATGAGATATGAGCTGTAACTTGCATCTGTTCTTGATGCATTCCTGGAGCTAGGACATAGGTAAAAAGTATTGTCATTTCAAGAATTACATCCCAGATGTTCAATTAGAAGCTAATGTGAATTGTGAACAATAAAAGTGCCTTCCAGAATGAGACAGCAGTCTTAAAACAAATACGACGAGAATATAGTATCCCAATCGCCTTCGTGGCTCGAAAAAGAGTAGCAAGATGCAACCGATAAGCAAATTAAAAACGAAACTGAAGAAAAAGTACTGACATTGGTTTGTTGAGGGTAGCGAATGCTCCCGAGTTTCTGGCACCTACTGCACTGCTCCCGAACCTCCTCACCTGATTGTAGTAATGAGCTGCAGGGAGCTGCTTCATGGTGACAATGTACACGGCCGCATCCTCTTGACAAAGACCTCCCTCCCACAGACGCCACAAAGCGAGCACCAACAGCAACTCCCACCAAAGGCCCTTCATTTATCAAAGCCCCCAAACGCTCAAATCCCCAAACTCATTCCTCGAACAATAGAACTGGAATCCCCAACCAAAACTCAATCTTGAGATTTCTTATCCACTTCCTCCACGAAAAACCCAATTGGAGAAGACAGAAGAAGAGAGCGTTGAGAGTGCCAGTTCAGAAAGCCTAACGTAGCAACAAAAAAGGGTGGAAAGAGAAGCGGAAAGAAAAAAATGAGCATCCAAAGAAAGCCCTTTCTGCTTTGCCTCTTTTACTTTCCGAAAGAGTGTGAATCTCCTTTTATATTTGCTTCAGTCTGTGAAGCCGCTGCTACCACCAAAGCAGAGAGAGCAAGGAGAATATGGTGGAGTTAAAAAAGAGGAACGGGAAAGAGAGGGGGAAGTTCTCCAACCCTCTCTCTCTCACACACACACAGCAGAGAGGTTCGTCTCGTTGGTGGATGCTGGCGTGTATGACCTCTCGCTTTCCCTGCAAGATTCTCTCTCCAACGTTCTAAATGTTTGGACTCAAAAGCCTGCAGCACTTGGGTGGTCGTGTATCCATCAATCAATGAGAGAGGAGGCATTGCACTACTGCGGGCGTCGATGGGCGTCGTCACTGTGCAATTTGGTTCAGCATTAAGCCATTAACATCACTAATCTTGGCTTCCTTGCAAGATTCAAATCAGTTTCAGAACCGTTTCCCCGTGAACATAAAGATTACTCAGGTTGATTGCAACTGCTCGAATTCCAGGAACTGGATTGGTCCAAAATCTGGGATCGATGGCAGAATCTAGCAGGCTAAAGCGACGAGAGTGGGCTCCACAGACAATAATAACACGAAGGGTGGGGGAGCGAGCGCTACACTCACTCGTCAAAAAGAACAAACTATAAAATTCTATTTTGCTCTTATATTTTATCTGTTTCTTATTTTACCTTTCATTATTTAAAATATTACAAAAAGTATGAATAAAATATAAGACAAAAATCAAAAGGTATTTTTAAAAAATAAAATAAAATAGCCAAAAATACTCTTAATCTAATATTATTATAGCAGTTAATTAAGAGATATTATAATATAGTATTTATCGTCTCATTTAAGAAAAAAAATATATAGTACGTTATAGTTAAAATTCAAATTTCAAATATCTGATTAACTAATTAAATAGTTTAACCGCTGTTGTTTTGATTTTAGATCTGTTCTAATTTAATTTATAAATTATGAATGACCAACTATAATATTTTAAACTATATAGGTAAAAAATGAAAAATAGATAAAGTGTGGGAGTAAAAAGAAATTGTGCCTATACATTCCGCCGCTGCTCCAAGAGCATGCAACTCTGACGCAACAACCCCATCTCATTAATTAATACTCTCTCTCTCTCTCTCTTGCGAAATTATAATTCCATCAAGAGAAGTGGTGGCATGTTGCTGCAGGGAGCCGTTGGGGATGAAAGTTCTCGGCCCACTGCTGAGATTAGCTGGGCAGTGCTTTTGTTTGGTAACGGCAGAATCTGCGAAGGCATTGCGATTTTAGTGCCCGTGAGCTTCGTTTGTCTCATAGAAGAATTTGTAGTGGCAGCGAAGTGCTGCTACCTCTTCCCACTTCAATTTATTATTCGCCCGGGCAAAGAGACAAAACAAGCTGGAATTTCTATCTAGTTTTATTTTCGAACTCTTTTAATTCGTATTAGTCAGTGTCTTCTGTCGACACCTCTGCGGCGCCAAAGTCTTAGCAAGTGCACCAAAACATATCAGCACTGATAACACTCACTTACCTTTTATAACTTGATATTGTCCGAGATTAAGGGATGCAATGACTTAGCAAAATAACTATAGCCGAGTACTTTCGGCCGGTTGGATATCGGTTGGGTCGATTTTCTTCAAGTTGTGTGGTCAGCTCTGTTTGTAGGTCGGCAAGTCAGTTTTCTTCGAGTCGAGCTTCAATGAGATCAGTTTGTAGTCAAGATGACTTTTAAGGAGGTTGGATTGTTAGGATGACTTCTAAAGAGATTGATTGTTGTCAGAGGTCAGTTTCCAACTGTTGAGTACCAAAAGAATCTTCAGACAAAGATAGACTAAGGAAGATGTTAGAAGTGGCCAAGGTGAGCCTTAACAAAGCCCCTCCAATGTAAGTCAAACCTTAGAAAAAAAAATGAAGAAAATGAACGAAGAAAAATGAATAGTAAATAGAGTAGAAAATAATTGAATTATCTATTTTGATGCTGTAATCGATTATTTTTAAATAGGAAGAAAAATGATGACTCTAGTTTTCAAAGGTACACATCTATCTTTCTTTGTCAAGAGACATCTTTCTTTCTTGGTGATCAACGTTTCAACAATCACTTCTTTTGATGATCGATGCTTCAATAACTATTAAGTTGAATTAGAGTTTCAATTTGGACAGACAAATTTAGATGCGACTTGAACGGAATTGACTTGAGGTCTTCTATCATGGGTCGACTTGACCCGAACTCGGTTTGACAGGACCCAAGCTCGGATTGACTTGACCCGAGCTCATCTTGATTGGATCCATTTTGATTTTAACTTTCAGTTTAATTTGATTTTTGATTTGACTATATCATATTACGGTGTTGTATCAAAAATAATCATGGTGTCAAATATTATCGAATGATGAGAAAGAATTGTATTCAAAACCAACAAGAACTGCACTTCTGATACTGTGGATGAACCAGTAAGTTGTTTTTTATTTTCCGAGAGGAATAAACTTTTGATGGTTTAAATAAAAAAAATAAAGCACCCATATAATTTTCCTGTGCCATGGTCCTAAAATATATCAACAATGATTGAAGCGTGGCATGGTTTTCCTGTGCTTTCTTCATCGAGGAATGCGAGAGCACTTTCTCAAGTAATACAACTAAATATAACAGGGACAAGATGCCAATTATATAGGGACATTTGGATAATTATTTAGTTAAACCTGCATAGTTAGATGCTAATTTAGTAGCATCAAGATGCATGAATATAAGTTAAAAATTCTTAATATTCTTAATCACAGTTATGGCACCTTTAATAGCATTTGTTTTTTTATAAAAAATAAATGAATAAATAAAATGCATGAGTGAATATTATTTTTATTTCATGAGCTATTTGATATCTGGCAACCCAACACTACCATTTTTATGTTTCTAGTCACAAAAGGATTATCAGAGACCAGTTTGTCTGATAATTTTATTCTAATTGATACAACCCCACAATAGTTACATAAATAACAGATTTCATGATCAGGAATTGGCAATTCACAACGTCCTCTTGCACATTGTTGATAGCACACAAACATGGATTAAAACAATCACCAAACCTCACAAAACCAACTAGAACAGACAGTTTTCGAGCTTCAGGCAGCGCCAAACTCTTCTTCCTCAGACTCCTCTTCGTATTCCTGAGCTGTCGCGTCTTGGTACTGCTGATATTCGGCTACCAAATCGTTCATATTGCTTTCTGCCTCAGTGAATTCCATCTCATCCATTCCTTCACCCGTATACCAGTGAAGGAAAGCCTTCCTCCTAAACATAAGAGTGAACTGCTCGCTGACTCGGCTGAACATTTCCTGAATGGCAGTCGAATTCCCAATAAACGTCGTTGACATCTTCAGCCCTTTCGGAGGGACATCACACACACTAGACTTGACATTGTTTGGAATCCACTCTACAAAGTAGGAGGAATTTTTGCTCTGGATATTGAGCATCTGTTCGTCCACTTCCTTTGTGCTCATCTTTCCACGGAACACAGCTGAAGCAGTAAGGTATCGACCATGTCGTGGATCGGCAGCGCACATCATGTTCTTAGCATCCCACATCTGCTGTGTCAGCTCGGGCACAGTGAGCGCGCGGTACTGCTGCGATCCTCTCGAGGTCAAGGGTGCAAAGCCAACCATGAAGAAGTGAAGCCGGGGAAAAGGAATCAAGTTCACTGCAAGTTTTCTCAGATCAGAGTTCAGCTGACCGGGAAATCTTAAACAGCATGTGACACCACTCATGGTAGCAGAGATAAGGTGATTCAGGTCACCAACTGGCATACATAAATACCAAAGAAAATATCAGAATGCAACAAGAGTAGATGTTACAAGAGAAATGGTACTCTAGAAAGTCAATCAAACTAGAGGAATGCAACAACACATACAAAGTAGGTGTCGACTTACAGTTGGGTGTGGCGAGCTTGAGCGTGCGGAAGCAAATGTCGTAAAGAGCTTCATTGTCAAGGACCATACTTTCATCAGCATTTTCAACAAGTTGATGCACTGAAAGAGTAGCATTGTATGGCTCTACCACTGTCTCCGAGACCTTTGGCGATGGAAACACCGAAAAGGTGAGCATCATTCGATCTGGATATTCTTCCCGGATCTTTGAGACAAGGAGAGTGCCCATGCCGGATCCAGTACCACCTCCCAAGGAATGACATAACTGGAATCCTGTAAGTTATGGTAGTAAATGTAGCTGGTGAAACTCTAGTAACAGATTGATCATGCGCATAAAACTGAAAACGGTATGAAAATCAATATACAAATTGTAGCTCAAATGATCTCCCTGATAATTGGTTTCTTTTCTAGATGAACCGAGGGGGGGGGGATTAAACATATTTAAAGTGACAATAAAAAGGAAGAAAATAAAAATCCAAATAATTAAGTGAAAGAGAACGACGCGTATTCCATCTAAAGTTTAGCTCTCTAACACATGACAACTTGGTCATAGTCTTTCGATCAGGAGAAACATGTGGAGAACACTAATCTTACATGCATTCCTCAAACAATATAACTTATAACTTCAAAGATCTTCCATAATGGCCAAGGGAAATCTGCCACATCAACTGTGTTCAAATCTCCTTTCAATACCATTAGTAGGTAACATTTCAATATATATATATATATATATAAGAAGATGTTCTTCAGAAAAAGGATGTACTCTCAGTTAAGATTTGAATGAACATTTCTAAAGATATTTATCTTTAAAAAGTTCACACAAACCAAAATTTTCTCATCTAGAGCCAATTCTGAATTTCAATCGCAGCTAAAATTGGGAGATATTTGATCTTAACTTTTTGAACTTGATTATTAGTTATCTTTGTAGCCTTGTAAAAAGCAATAGTGCAGCAACGCAATCAATATCCAAATTCATCATCATTGTTAACTCCTGTTTCTCCCAACTATTTGAATTTTATCCTTTTATTGAGCTAGCAGTATGTTTAGAATAAGATTGGTTAGTTCATCTAGTACCTTGATGTATATCAATATCGATAGGAAAATGATTTGTCAAACTTCAAATAGGTCTAAGAATAGCAATAATAACATCGTACATATTTTTTTTTTTCACATTAATACAATCACTAGATAATTAACACCTAACCCTTAGAAAGAAAAAAATGACATGCTAGCCCAAAGATTTCTTCGTCTGCAAATTTGGAAACTATCTTCCTTGAATGAAAGACAAAATAATTGACCACTGAACTTTGCTTTGCACTAGAGCACTAATAGTAAAACATGAAAAATTTGTATGCACAAATGTTAATTTCACCCTGTTGATCCCATAGCCTGAAGAAAGGGAATGGACAGAAGTTCCATGTAAGCCAATTTCTCACTTCTACTGATACTTCCAATTTAGCTAATGTGCTTTCTATTCTTTGAACTTGATTTTATATTTTCTGTTTATCATACTTAAGGACATGAAAAAGAAGCACTTGAATACAATCACTATTCCTTCGAGGAGAAATACGACACATTAGCACATAAATCTGTCTCCAAGTTGAAAATCTAATTCTATCCCCAAATCAGAGATGATAACGAAAGATACTACAAGAAAGTACTCTCCAATACAGAAACCGCAGATGAAAACTTATAGGATCTGCATTTACATTGTGGTGTTGTTTATCCTTTCAATTATACACTGCCAAACACCTAGAACAGAGATTACCTTACAGTAATTAAACAAGAACAGCCGAAGGTAGGAAACACATGCTTCTATTGATATGCATGCATCAAGATATGTACTGCCCCTTCAACTGATTATATACTCTCAGAATAGAATCATATTAGATTCAAGGTCTCAGATATTATACTTGATAACAGAGACAAGAACTAAAGATGCATAGCATGACAAGGAACGTAATTACACATGCAATTCGCAGAAAATTTAGTTTTAAAAGTAAAGTTCCGTTGCGAATTCCTGCAAATTCTCCTCTCTTTTTTTTCATGGGGAATTGGGGAGGTAGGTAAGAATTTCGAACCTTGCAAGCAATCGCACTTCTCGACCTCGGCGCGCACGACATCGAGTACGGCGTCGACGAGCTCGGCGCCCTCGGTGTAGTGGCCCTTGGCCCAGTTGTTCCCAGCTCCGGATTGACCGTAGATGAAGTTGTCGGGGCGAAAGATCCGGCCGAAGGGCCCGGAGCGGACGGCGTCCATGGTACCAGGCTCGAGGTCAACCAAGACGGCCCGCGGCACGTACCTCTGGCCGGTGGCCTCGTTGAAGTAGACGCTGACGCGCTCCAGCTGCAGATCAGAGTCGCCGGCGTACGCCCCGGTGCTGCTGATGCCGTGCTCATCGCAGATAACTTCCCAGAACTTGGACCCGATCTGGTTTCCGCACTGTCCCGCTTGGATGTGGAGGATCTCCCTCATCTTCCTGCGTTGAAGGAAACGGCAGAGAGGACGACGAGGAGAGGAGCTGGCGGGGCGGATGCCGGTGAGCTGTCGGTGGTGGACCCAAGAATTTAGCTTGTCTTTCTGCGCTAAATTGGGGACTTTCTGACAGAAGCACTTCAATTCAGAGGAGGCTGTAGAATTTATATAAATCTATGAATAAGTCTTCCTGATTATATTTATAGACAATTTATGAAAAAATTATTTATATCTAATTACCAATTCTCATTTAGTTTAAAATGTCATAATGTATTATATAATTTCTAAAAATAAAAATTTAAATAAATATATATTTTAAAAATATTTTTTTAGCATGCTAACTAACTTTTTATTTTTTTCTTAATTTTAGGGATCTTTAGAGGGGAAGGCATTAGATGAAACAGCTGGCTTTAGTGGAGCAATAAACTTTAGGGCCTCTTTAGAAAATTGACCCCAAAAAAATCAATATTGTATTTTTTTTAAAAAAAATGATAAAATCGGACGGTGCGTGGAGCCCCACCCTTACATTAGTGGACGGTGTGGAAATCTGGTCCGCTTGGTACGCCTTCCCAAACTCCCTATACAATCGAAAAGCCGCCGCGTCACCCTCGCATCACCGTCTATATTACATCGAACTGCCCAGCGCAGTAAGAACATGTGAGGTGCGCACTTCGAAAAAAAAAAACAATTATTAATCACGTCATCGGACTTGAAATGATCGATTCAATTTCATAAAAAAATTTTATCGATCATCAAAATAAATAAAAAAACACTAATAAAAATTTATCTAAATAACTAATATTTTTAGGCTCATTTCTCATTGAAAAAAAAATTTCTTATAATACGTCGTAACTGAGATTCAAACCTTAGATTCTTTAGTTATTCATTGAAAAATTTAATCATCGCACCATTGTCCGGGGATTGAGGTGTGCACTTCAATCTATAGTAGATGAAGAAAATTGGGCAATACTAAAGAAGATCTTATGTTAAAATAACATAATTATTATGCACAAATAATCATTTATTTTTATTATTATCTTTATTTTTATTTTTTCATTTAAATTAATAAATTATAACAATTATAAATTTATAATTATTATAATTAATTATTACATAATTATAATAATTACAATATAATTGATCTGTCATACAATTATAATAATTACGAATCATAACTATTATAATATAGAAAAAAAATTATTCATTTAAATTGTAGATATTTAAATAAATATTGATTTAATATATTAGGCATTCCATAATTTAATTTAAATTAAAAATTATAATTTTTTAAAATTTATTCATTATATGTATTATAATAATTATAAAATTATAATTATGTAACAATTATGACAATTATTAAATTCGTAACGGTTACACTGCGTGGAGAGAAAAATAATAATAATAATAATAAATTATTACTTTATATAGTGATTTTTAAGGGGTGAGGCGCCTTTGATAATAAATTAAGGAATCTTCTTTTAGGATTCGTTAAAAAGGGCGCTTTTTTTTATTTTTGTCCAAGAAAATTCCGTGGAAGCGAATATTTTCTCTTTATTTTTCCTCGTCTTCGATTTCCTCCTCGCTCCTGCGGCGTGCTTCCGCTTCCTTCCTTCTCCTTTTTTTTTTGTCTGTGCAGATGGATTTCCTTCGATCAAACGTAAGTTGCATTCTCTTCAGGTCGTTGTTCCTTTTCCTTTTGCAATTTTAGGTTTATTGACGAAATCATACCATTTCTTAGTTCAGTTTGTCCTGCTACATCTTTGATGTGTTTCATTTTTTTACTTTACTCCTAAAATTTAATCTAAAATTGGATCTTTATGAATGTGCGAAATTCTTATTGTCGGGATTTTGTTTGAGCAAACTCTGCTCGCCTAGTCGTAGATCGAATGCGATGTTACATGATCGTGTTTACATCTTGTTAGATGTGAAGTTAGTAAGGTCTATCTTCTATGCGGTTTATTGTTCTCTCAGCGATGGGTTTGTTTGTGCTGTTTTATGTGAACTTTGTTT
>JBBUKS010000059.1:2164649-2181083 GCA_038050645.1 Hedychium gardnerianum | reverse complement strand
GCACTCTTTACATTGTTATTGATCATGCACTGTCTTTCTAAACCTGCTGAGTATTTCTTGTACTTACTACCTTGTGTATTATTTTATTTCAGGTTAGTAGTTTGGGTCGCTTGGAGAGCTCTGCCCGTGCCGTCCCTTGTCGCATTGAGTCTTGGTGATTTTCTATTTGCTTTAGTGATTTTGCTTCCGCATTTATATTTCTTTTGATATTGTAATAAAATACCTGGACTTGGACTTTGTTTTGATTTTGGATATGTACTTGGAGTTTTAAGTCGTGCCAACACACGATTTGAGTATTTGGGTTTCTTGATTTCTTATTTGTTTATACTGCATGGTTGTGCTACTCAAGTGGGGTATTTGTTTATACTGCGTGGTTGTGCTACCTGAGTAGGGTATTTATTTATACTGCGTGGTTGTGCTACCCGATTGGGATATTTTATTTATACTGCGTGGTTGTGCTACCCGAGTAGAGTATTTTGTTTTATACTGTATGGTTGTGTAACCAGGAATTTGTGATTGTCATAAGGAGAGTATTATCCATTTTTCAACGGATAAGTATACTCTCGGGGCGTGATAGATTGTGATGATAAGGACAATTAAATCAATTTTTTATTATTATTTAAAAAAAAACTAAATAAAATATTTTTTGAAAATTATTTTCAAAATAGTTATTCAACATAATCATATTTTAATACATTTCATTCTTGATTGAATGTACTTATATAAAAAAATTTCAAAAATCTATATACTTGAAAAATATTGATTATTGACTAGAACTTAAAGTCAAGATTTATAGGTCAACTTAGATCATCTAGATCCCTAGATACTTAGACAGATTTTCTTATGATTAACAAGGATGATCAAGGTGTATCAGATTAAGAGAGAGGTATTTTTGAAATTCTTCAAAATGCTTTGAAAACCTTTTTGAAAAATATTTTTAAAAATGTATACTTGAAAATTTTGTAAGTACTTCAAAATGTCATTTAAAAAAAACGGTATTTGACTTAAAAATATTCTTAAATTTTGTTTACTTGAGTATACCTCTCTTCACTTGAAAATTCGTGTTTCAAAATATCTTCCTGAAAATATTTTTTTAGAATTTGAAAAATCTTATTTCAAAATATGTCTTGAAAATTATTTTAAAAAACTATTTTCCAAAATTCAAAATATGTTTGAAAATTCCGAAAATTCTCTTTTCAAATTCAAAATTTTGACAAATCTTTTTATAAAATCAAAAAATTCTTTTTCTAACTTCACATATTTTTGAAAGTCTATTTAAAAAAATTAGTATTTAAAACTCAAAATATCTTGTTTACACATAACGTTTAAAAGAGGTTGTATATCTTAAAATTCTAAGTGTTTTGGAGGACTTTAAAAGTTTTATGTTCTTTATAAATTATTTCCATAAAAATTTTTGGAAATATTTTTGAATTCTACATAACTACTTTGGAATTTGTTTTTGGAACTCCCTGTTAGTTTTTTGATGTATGTCAAAGGGGGAGAGAATATGTTAAAAGTTAAGGTATCCTAAAAACATTAATTTCACAGGGAGAGATTAAGTTAAAGGGGAGCACTTTAAAAGCTTAATGAAATTTTTGCTTTAGATTTACTTAATTTTGAACCAAGTTTCCATAATAAAAATGAGGAGATTGTTAGTGCAGGGAGCGCTAGATAATCAAATCTGGGTTTTGATATTGGCAAAAATTCAAAGTTAAGTCTATTTGTGATCTAACAATGTTGATCAAGTGTACAGGTTGCTCAATTAGAAAGTCCTAGTTAAAACTAGACAATGAAGTCCTGGTTGGTTGGACTGAGCAAAGAAGTCCTAGTCAAGTTGATTGGGTACAAGTCTTGGTAGATCAAGGACTTCGGGCAAAAAGTCCTAGGGGTCGAGGACACGAGGCAGTTTATGACCAATATGAGGTAGAGAGGGGTGAATAGCTCACTTCACTTCTTTGAACTTGAATGTCAGCGGAAACTTGAAGCGAAGACTACACAAGGCTAACACTCGGATTTTACTTGGTATATTCACCTCTTTGAGGTGACTAATCCAAGGGTTCACTCCTCACACTCATTGTTCCACTATGAATACCTCATTCTTGGAAACTTTTCGAAGGCGGAGAAAAATCTTACAAGCTTGAGCGTGTTGATACAGTGAGCACCATAATCGAACCTAAGTTTTGATGTTGTCAAAGGTTCAAGTTAAGTCTTGTTGTTATATAATGAACTGATCAAGTATGCATGATGCTCAATTTGGAAAGTTCTAGTAAGTCATCTAGACTCGATACTAGGCAAGGGAAAGTCTCAACAGATCATGGAAATCAGGCAGGAAGTCCAGATGGGTCAAGTGGACCTGACATTTGGC
This sequence comes from Hedychium gardnerianum, assembly GCA_038050645.1. Classification (NCBI taxonomy): domain Eukaryota; kingdom Viridiplantae; phylum Streptophyta; class Magnoliopsida; order Zingiberales; family Zingiberaceae; genus Hedychium; species Hedychium gardnerianum. The sequence continues at coordinate 2,178,718 of JBBUKS010000059.1, read as the reverse complement.
AGGTGGATATGATAGGTTTGGAGGACTCGATATTGAATCAAGTGGAATCCCTGATAGGACGATTCGATGCTGAGCAAGTAAAGTCCAAACAGGCTTGGAGGACCCGATGTTTGGCAGATAAGTTGAGGTAAGCTCTTGGAGGGAGTGCAGTGAGGTTGTATCCCGAAATGGACAAAATCTTAGACGTTGATCCAACTGAAGAAATCAACGGAGGTTTCTAAGTTGAGATCAAGACAGTCCTAACTGTCATACTCATGCATATTTATATTTGTCTAACTCTGTTTTGCAGGACTTCTATTATATTGCCCGTGTTAACTTTATTTTGCAGATAAACAAAGTTTTGGGTTGACCGTGGGTTCAATTGACCGAATGAGGGGTTCAGTCAACCAATTCGGCCAGCGTGGCACAGAACTGAACATAGTTTAGCAAACATGGTAAAAAGTTTTTTCAGTCGATGGATCCATGGGATCAGTCGACCGAATCAGCCAGCGTGACGCAGATCAGACTCAATTCGGTAGACATGGTATTACAGCTTTATCAGTCAACAGATAACATGGATTAGTCGATCAATCCAAAATAGTAAACAACATAAATCAGATCGAATCGCGCAGGAAAGGAAGCTTCGAGTTCTGTCGACAGATCAGTTAGATTAGTCGAACGAACAAGCATGATTTATGAAATCGGATGGATCAGACCAGAGCAAAGAAGGAAAGACACGGAGTTCCGTCGACGGATAGGAGGTTCCGTTGACTGAAAGGATCAATTGACGGAACGAGGGATCAGTTTACCAAACGTCTCCTATAAAAGAAGACCTCGTACTTTGAGACGAGTAGCCAACTCATTCATTCATTTTGATCACATTCACTACTTCGTCTTTGCTATTGTTGCGCGTGCAAGTTTTTGCTACCACTACGCCAAGAGGCTATCTGACAACTTGCGCCAAATTCTTATTCTTATTGTCGGTATATTCTATTTCGTACTTGCATATTAAGTGTAAATTTCATACTTGTACGATCGTGCTTCTTCGAAAGAACTATTTTAGTTATTTCCCAATGAAAGCAGTCAAGGATCGCTAGGTCTTGGAGTAGTAATAGTCACGAGACTGCAAACCAAGTAAAAAGAAACTGTGTTCTTATTTTTATTTTCCACTGCTAACTTTGTTTTACGTTTATGTTAAAAGAAAAGATTTTAATTGAATGAGATTCACCCCCCCTCTCTCTCAACACCTTCGATCCAACAATTGGTATCAGAGCCAGTCTGCTCTGAAATAGCTTAACGATTTTTCGAGCCCTTTAAAAAATATTTTATATTCTTTGAAAAAGTTTTCTTTTCTTTTTCTATAGCAACATTTTTCTTCCCCAGCACTACTAATCCCAAGGCAAAGTCATGGATATTCTTTTTCAATTTTTATCTTTTTGCAAGAATGCCGATGTCTCACTAAGAGGAATACAACATGGTTCGTCCTCTACTATTCAACGGAGAAGACTTCAGTTACTAGAAATAGAGGATGGAGTGCTTCCTTAAATCCGACATCAATTTATGGTTCACAATTATAAAGGGATACTCACCACCAACTGAACATGGAGAACAACTAGACTCGGAAAAGTGGACTCCTGAAATGAAAAAGAAGGCTCAAGTTTACTACAAGGTAATGAACACACTCCAATGCGGCCTAACAAAGGAAAAGCTCAACCGAGTTGGTCCATTCGACAACTCCAAAGAATTGTGGGACTAACTAGTCAAATTTCATAAAGGAACCGACGATTCAAAGGTAACTAAATGTGACTTATTTTTAAATCAATGTTTAATATTAAAATATTGCAAGGAGAAATTGTAACTCAATTACATGCAAGAATCAAAGACATTATCAACGGGCTCCTCCTCATTGGCCACCAACTCGAAAATTGAGATGTAATAAGGTATGCCCTAAATTCTTTCTCTCGAAATGCATTGTGGGCATTTATGGTAGATGCCTATAAAGTTTCGAAGGATATTTCCATTATTAAATTAGATGAATTATTTTGTGAGTTAGAATTACATGAGCAGACTAATTCTAGTCAGACCGAGTAGATTATAGCCTTGTATGCAGGTTAAAATAAGAGTAAGGAGGCTAAGTCAAAGTCTAGACTGGAACAAGAATTTGAGAGCGAGTCAGACTCATATTCAAACAAGGAAGAGGAAATGATAAACATGGTACGAAAGATATTTACCAAAAAGAAGTTCGACAAAAGAAATCTGAAGAAAGTACAAAATACCTCAAACATACCAAAATCGGAGGTAACGTGCTACGGGTGCAACAAAAAGGGCCACTACAAACATGAGTGCCCTAACCTAATGGAGGAGAAGCCCAAGTCTTCAAGAAGAAGAAAAGCATTCAAGGCTACTTGGGACGAATCATCTTCGAAAGATTTATATGCGGAAGAACTGAAGCAATCAAGCCTCTTGGCACTTATGGCAAGGAATGAAGCAGTCAAGCCTCTTTGCACTTATGGCAAGGAACGAAGAGTCTGAGTCCGAGAACGAATCCGACTCTGAGTCCGAGAGAAGTCATGGGTTCGTATCCATTTCAGAAGAACTAAGTGAGGTAACTTCTCTTTCAGAATTTCAAATGCTTAAAATAATTAAATGTTTATTCAAAAAATTATATAAATTTGAGGATCAGATTAACTTGCTACTTAAGGAAGTTAAACACCTTAAGGAGCAAGTTAACTTGAATCTCTCAACTAGCCAAGTTCAAGATGGAACTTCAACTCAAGTTACACAACTTGAGGAAGAAAATTCCACCTTGAAAGGTCAAGTAGAGGGACTCAAGAAAATATTGAAAAAGTTCAACTTGGATTTCAAGTGTTTGAATATGATGCTTGGATCCCAACGAGCTGGGTACAACAAATCTGGACTTGAATACAAAGCCAACATGACAAACAAGTCATATTTATCTCTAGTTAGTCAAAATGTTAAAAACCAAGTCCAAGCATGGGTCCCCAAAGCAAATTTACTTAATCAAAATGGACCAAACCTATATTGGATCCCCAAAGATCAAATGCATTACTTAGATAGACCATATCAAGGTTATGATTCAGGGGGAGCCAATAGAAAAATTATTCATCCTAGTTAAGTTGATTGTTTTAAAAAAATTTGCATGCTTAGTTTATTTTCTTTCTTAATTTAGAACGATTAGTTATAAAAATATTTAACCAACCTTGACAATATAGCATCACAATGTATTGGGATGATAGTAGACTAAGAAAACTTTATCGAAGGCATATCAAGGTTGAATCATATGTGTTCTACCTGATGCACTAGACCTAGTGGATCTAGCTGAAGCTACCCTAGTCAAACATGAGTTAGTTTGACCAAAATTCAGTATTAAGTTCTTTGAGTTGGTTATTTTTGGGAAGCTTTGTCTTAGGCACATGGTTATTTTAATGATATCCATGTGACTCACTACAACCTAGAAGCTTATCTTATAAACTCAGTTTTGATGAACCCAAAGCTGAGTTTGAATTTAACAAGGGTTAAACAACTATTTTCAATTCAAATCAAATAATCAAACTATTAATTAACCAATTAATTCTAAATAATTAACCAATTAATTCTAAATAATTAAACCATTAATTCTCAATTAATTAATCCTAATTAATAATCCTAAAATCTTAATCAAATCAAATTAATTAATTTGAAAATTTTATTAATTTTTACCATAATTAATCCTAAATTATTAATTATTCAAAATTAATAAAAATAATAATTATAATTAACTAATAATTAATCAGTCTTAATTAATTAAAAAAATCATAATCAATTTTAACTTAATTATTAATTAATTCTAAATTTAATTTATCTTAAACGTAATTCTTAAATAATTTTAACTTAAAATTTAATTTTAGCTTAATTAATGCTTAGGCTCGATACCTATGGATTTTAGCTCCTTAGGCTGTTAATTAAGGGGTTAGCTAAATAGGAGTAATTAGACGATTAACTCACCTAAATTAATTTTTGAGTTATGATTCTTATTTGCATTCTAACACTAAAGTAGTTTTTTAATGCTACTTATAGGCTCGGCATACGAGACAGAGCATCGGTTATGAGGATTTCTATAGCACGATCTACTTTTGAGGCGAGTACTTCTATCCTTGTCTCTTTTAATACCTTGAAATTAGTGCATGAATATTATAGACTTGATAGGTAGTTTTGATTACCTTAAATCTATTCATGTCATTTCCTATTTTGGATGCTTATATGCTTGATCTTGAATTAGTCTATTTTGGTTATCCATGCAGTCTCGTACTTTTGATTATCCTTAATTGGTAGTAGTACACAAGTGTATGGTGTGTATCACAGTTGTGTGCATGAGTGTATGGTATGCATTGTAGGTTGTTACACATGTGTATTATGTGTTTCATAGGTATTTTCTTCATGTGATGCTTATATTATTTTATTGCTGGGTATATTGCTGTCTGATGCATACGTGTATGGTGTGTATCATAGGTCATTACACACATTTGTGGTGTGTTTCATAGGTGTCTACCCTATATGAGTTTATTATACTATGTTATGGTATTTACCTATATGTGATATTTACATATGTGTGTGATGCTCATTTCATTATGCACTGCATACCATTGCATGCTGACGACCATTGTCTCCCTTGTGGTTGAGATTGTCGTCAGTCATATTCCTTCTAACTCAGCCACTTAGGTAGTGGTGTCTGGAGTGGAGCAGTTTGTCTTGTCGTGTCGCTCGACCACGTAGGTAGTGGTAGCTGAAGCATCATACCGACAGAGATCTCTTGTTGTAGCTAGATAGCTACCCATCATCTTGACCACTCGGTCACTCAGAGTAGTGGTAGTTAGAGTGCGATCAGTTGTCACCGTCCCGGCCCCCTCGGCCACACAAATGTCATGGTAGCTAGAGGGGTACACCGGAGTGACCATGCTTTGCATATGCATTTGATGTGTGTTGCATATGCATTTGACTTCAGTTGCACTTGCATGTGATGATTATGCACTCGATGAATGTATGTACATATTTATAGATGACTCACCTATGTTTGTGATTGTATCCATATGTTGGAATTAGGTTTTATACCAAATACTGGACTGTGTTAGATTGGTTAATAGTATCATTATGCTATTTGGAGATGTTGGATTATATTCCAGCAGTGTTAATCATATGCACAGTACATGTCATATGTATATGATAGAGTTATTCCCGTGAGACTATATGTACCTTGATCTCCTACTATTATAGTTATCATGCACTATATTTCTTATACCCGCGGAGTCATTTGGACTCACTACCCTTCTATTGTGTTTATTTTCCTCGGGTATAATATAGATGATCTTTGTTATCGCCAGGAGATCCTGTTTGCCTATCCTGCATCACATGGGGAGTTTTTCGCATTTATGTTTCTTGCACTTTATTCCATTTGGTTTTGCTCTTATGTTGTAATAAGTGAACTCTGTGTAGATTTGGGGATTTTCATTGGGTACTTGTTTCGGACTTTTTTTTGTGATGTTAAATCGTGCCGGCACGCACCTTATTTTTATCTGCATTTGGTTTATTTTTCTTATATGTTGATTGAGTTATTTGGATATTATTAACTGTGTGGATTTGGCTTGTGTAAGTCATGTGGACTTATACCAAGTTGTTCTATCACATTGTCACTAGGGGGTACCGTCTGTTTCGTCGAACAAGTATACCTCCGGGGCGTGACAACGTGCATAAGACAAAGCTTTTCAAATAGTCCTGCTCAAGGAACTTAATACTAAATCTTGGTTTAAATAATTTATATTGGACTGGGTAGCTTCAACTAGTTCCGTTAAGACGATTGCACCATATCGAACACCTGTAATCCTTCCTAGACATGTAATTGATAGAGCTTTCCTAACCTACTATCATCCCAATCTCCTCTAATACTATTTAACAAGTTAAAAGTTTTCCAAGTTTATCTAGTCCTAGCTACCCAATTGGGTAAGTTATGTTTTGAGGTGCTAACTATTTTGGTGTCTCCCCCGGAATCATATAATTTTGATTTTATCTTTAAATAATGTATTTCAGTTTTAGGTACATAGTATTGATTTGGTCCTACTTGCTTAGTTAGGTAAGCTTTCGGAATTCATGCTTTGATTTGTTTCTTGTTTTGAGAAATAAGAGATATAAACGATTTATTAGTAGATTTTGATTTATATCCTAGTGCAGACTTGTTGTACGCAACTCTTTGGGATCTAAGTATTATATCTAGGTACTTGGATCATGAGGTAAACTTTTCCAACTATTCCTTGAGTTCTTTCACTTGATCTTTTAAAATGGAATTCTCTTCCTCAAGTTTTACAACTTGAGTTGAGTTTCCATCTTGAAATTGGTTAGTTGAAGAACTCAAGTTGAGTTGTTTCTTAAGGTCACTATTTTCTTTTAGGAGTAGTTTAGCTTGTGCCTTAGATTTAACTAATTTTTTAGCACGAATTAACTTTAAAATTTTTTGTAGATAAATTAAAATATACCTCATTGGATCCTTCTGAATTGAATACGGATCTGTGGCTCGACTCATACTTAGACTCATCTTCTTGGTTTGATCCACTTTCTGACTCGGGTCTGATTGCCATCAGTGCGAGGTAGCTTGCCTGCTTTAATTCTTCGACATCTGATTCTTCTGAAGAGGACTCGTCCCAGGTGGCTTGGAGCGCCTTCTTCCTTTTTGTCTTCTTGGACTTATCTTCTTTCAGATTTGGGCACTCGTGCTTGAAATGTCCCTTCTTGTTGCATCCATAGTAGGTGATATTAACCTTTGTGTTGTTGAATGTCATCTTTTGTAGGTTCTTCTTGGTGAAGTTCTTCTTTCTTCTAGTGAACATTTTTCTTACCATGTTCACTAGTTGTTCTTCTTCATTTGATTCGGAGTCAGACTCATCTTCCGGCTCGGGTCTAGTTCGGGCTTTCGTCTTTACCTCCTTGTTAGATGTCATGCCCCGGAGATGTACTTGCCCAACGATACGGACGGTACCCCCTTGTGACATTCTTAGATATAATATAATATGAGTTTACAAAACTCAATTCAAACACAACCACGTAGGGTAGATAATAAAAACCAACCAGTGTAAGGTCCACCCAAACATAAAATCTAAAAACTCAACTGCATGCTAGCACGACTTAAAAACACCAAGTACATAACTAAAGTAAAAGCTCAACGCGATTAGAAACCCAAATACAAGATAATTATTACAACACAAGTTCAATAACCAAAGTATGAGTTTCCTTCGACTTGAGGTATTCAAGTTATCTTGGCCATGGAGACTAATACTTTGACATCTTAAGTATGCATCTCCGAGGAGGTGTGGACCTGGCATGATTGGGTATAAGTCAAAGTGCTCGAAGGTGATTGGATAGTCGACAAAGGATTCACCACTCCTTACAAGGAGACGTATACCCTACTATCGCTTGTCAGAATTATTATTCGAAGTCTTTGGCCAAAACATTACATGTCAAGAGTACGACACTCTTGGACACATGTCTGAGTAATTTGAATCCGCAGGACAAGGAACTACTACTTGGGCTAGGTGTGACGTAGTTAGTCTAGTGAGAACTGATACATAGATCATATCCTGAACCAAGTGAGTATAAGATGAGCGAAAGGAATGAAGCACGACTCATTGTAGCTACTGAAAGGTTCAGAAGTGGTTCTGGAATCAACCATTGACTTTCCGGTCAATTGGGGAATATACTACTAGGTGTGACTCATGATCGTTCTATAATTAATGGTTAATTATGGATGACCAACATAACCGAGAACCTATAAGGTCACACGCGCTACGAGTTTATACGAAAGACTTAAAACGAGTTTGAGAATTAGATTCTCAAATCGAGAGAGATAAAGTTTGGTTGGATCAAACAAATGACAAATATGGAAAGTTATTTGTTGGAATGGAAGCGCGGATGGGCCACATTTTTTGAAGATGTGATGGACACTCTTTGGTTTAATAATGAACCAAATTGGTTTAGTTTGATCATTAAACCAAGTGGTTTGGTTTAGAACCAAACCAATAGCTTAATGGGTTAAGCTTTTGGTTAAGGCTTAATGGGTTGGGTTTGGGCTCCCCAAATCATTAAGAAGAGATTATAAATACTCTCTTATAGGGAGAGGATTAATAAGAGTTTTGGATTAAACCTAAAGTTTAGGATTTTCTATTATAAATACTCTCTTATAGTGACCTGTCATGAGACTTCATATGGTTCTCTGCATATATAGATATGTCAATAAAGATATCATTATAGCTTAAGTGCTAGTTTCCTTAGAATTGAGGTATTCAAGTCATCTTGGTCATGGAGACTTATACTTTGACATCTTAAGCAAGTATCTCCGAGGAGGTGTAGACCCGGGATGATTGGGTATAAGTCAAAGTACCCGAAGGTGATTGAATAGCTAACAAAGGCTTCACCACTCTTTACAAGGAGACGTATACCCTACGACCGCTTGTCAGGATTATTACTCGAAGTCTTTGGACAAAGCATTATATGTCAAGAGTACGAGACTCTTGTACACATGTCTGAGTAATTTGAATCTATAGGACAAGGAAGTATAACTTGGGCTAGGTGTGACGTAGTTAGCCTAGTGGGGACTGACACATAGATCATGTCTTGAACTAAGTGGGTATAAAATGATTGAAAGAAATGAGGCACGACTCATTGTAGCTTCTGAAAGGTTTACAAGTGATTCTTGATATCATTCCCGCTATACGTCATCCGTCACGAATAACTAGAATAAATTTCTTATCGTAAAATTTTATGTTGCAATTATGTCTGCATATGTTGTATCTTACATGCATGGATGTATGTGTTGTAATAAATTAGGAATTTATTTTATTTCTTATTTCCGCTATGCACGTTTTGTGAAACGTCTAAAGCACACATCCACGTCGGGCTGCTCAATAGAGACTGGGTCACACTCATCTAAGACTCATTTCAAAAATGATTCAAAATAGTCTAGTTAGAGGTCTACCAAAATTAAAAAACTTGGAAAATACAATCTGTAATGCTTGTCAACAAGGAAAATAAACCAAATCTAATCACAAATCAACTAACCTAAATAGAACCAACTCACTACTTGAACTCCTACACTTAGACCTTTTCGATTCCCATGGGGCTAAATCACTAAGCGGAAACCAATAATACTTTGTGATAATTGACGACTACTCTAGATTCACCTAGGTAAAATTCTTAAAACATAAAGATGAAATATTTGAAAATTTTAATAATTTATGTAAATTAATAGTAGAAAAAAATAGAACATTACTAGAAGCAATTAGAATCATGTTAAATGAATATAACCTACCGAATCAATTTTGGGCTGAAGCAATAAGCACAACCTGCTACATTAAAAATAGGATTTTATTTAATAAAATTTATAATAAAACCCCCTATGATATCTATTACAATAAAATACCCTACTTAAACTACTTAAGAGTATTTGAATGCAAAGTACATATTAAAGTTTACATCTAAATCAACAAATGAAATTGTTTTAGGTTATTCCACAACTAGTAGGGCATATAAAGTCTATAAAAAAATTTCCCTAAAAGTTGAAGAAACAACGAATATTATATTTGATGAAGAAAATAACTCAAGTCAACCTAACTCTAATCAACCTAACTCTAATGAACCTAACTAGATTAACTTAAATAATGAACAAAATATTAGAAATCAAGAAGATGATGAAGTTAGACCTGAATCAAACACAAGTGAATCAAAAGAACAAAATGTTAATCCTAACACAAGAGCACCTAGGTTAAAATCTAACCACCCAATTGACCAAATTTTGGGTGACCCAAATCTAGGACTTTGAACTCGATCTTCATATAGAAACTTAAGTCGAATAGCGCTAATATCAAAAATTGAACCTAAATCGATAGAAGAAGCCCTACCCAACCTTGATTGGATTATAGTAATGCAAGAGGAACTAGCCCAGTTTGAAAGAAACCAAGTTTGGGACCAAGTACCTATACCAAAAAACAAATCAATTATTGACACTAAATGGGTTTTTAGGAATAAATTAGATGATAAAGGTGAAATCATAAGAAATAAAACTCGTTTAGTAGTTAAGGGATTTAGTCAAGTAGAAGGACCAGACCATGGCGAAACTTATGCACTTGTAGCTAGACTTGAATCCATCAAGATGTTGCTAGCCTATGCAACACACAAGGGATTCAAGTTGTATCAAATGGACGTCAAATCTGCAGTTCTTAATGAGTTCATTAAGAAGAAAGTTTATGTAAGTTAACCACCAAGATTTGAGGATCTAGATCACCCAAACCATATCTTTAGATTAAAGAAAGCCTTGTATGGATTAAAACAAGCACCTAGGGTTTGGTATGATTGTCAACTTATTTAATATCTAAAGGGTTTAGCCAAGGACAAATTGACTCTACCTTATTCATTAAAAGCCTAGAAAAAGATATTTTTATAGCCCAAATCTATGTAGATGATATATTCTTTGGTTCAACCAACACAAAATTCTTAAAATAATTTATCACACTAATGTAAAGTGGATTTGAAATGAGTTTGGTAGGTGAACTAACCTTTTTTTAGGCTTACAAATAAAACAAACTAAAGATGGCAACTATGTCTTTCCAAATAAATATGCTAATGAGTTAATTAAAAAATATGGAGTGGAAAATGCTAAAGAAATTAATACACCAATGACAACAAATGTAAAAATTGATAATAATCCAGAAGGAAAATCAGTTGACTTAAAATATCATAGAAGTGCAATATGTAGTTTGTTATATTTAATTGTAAGCCGGCCTGATATTTTATTTGCAGTTAGTATGTGTGCAAGATATCAAACATGTGCAAAAGAATCACACTTAACAATTGTAATAAAAAATATTAGTATATTAAAAGTACACTAAATGTGGGAATTTGGTACCCTAGAACCATCAATTTTGACTTAGTAAGATACTCTTACTAAGATTATGCTAGTTACAAACTAGACCCAAAAAAAAGTGCAAGTGACAGCTACCAACTTTTAGGTCAAAGTCTAGTCAGCTGGTGGAGTAGAAAGCAACACTATGTTGTATTATCAACTACTGAAGCAAAGTATATAGCAATGGGAGAGTGTGTAGTTCAACTACTATGGATAATGCATACACTAAAAGATTTTCAATTAGATTACAAAAACACTAAAGTACTAATTAATAACATCAGCTCAATTAACTTAACCAAAAATCTAATGCACCATTCAAGAACCAAACATATAGAAGTGAAACACCATTTTGTTAATGACCATGTAGCTAGGGGTGACATTGTACTTGACTATATTAAGTCCAAGTCAAACCTAGTAAACATTTTTACTAAGCTCTTACCTAAAGCTAAGTTTAACACACTCATTAGATAACTAGGAATGTGCTAAGTAGAATAAGTCCATTATATGTTTTTTTCAAACCTTATGTTTTTTTTAAACTTACGTTTTTAAAAAACTTATGCTTTTCTTTAAAAATTATATTTTTCAAAATTTATGTTTTTCAAAATCATGGTTTTATAACAGTTTTTTAATTACAATCTGGACTTAGCCTAGGTCTTACCGTAGAATGTATAAACCTATAGATTTAGGCAACCACCATCTCACAAGCACATTAGGATTACCTTGCTTGTGTACTGAGACACTTAGAATAGTGTGAGATGCTTAGGATCATGCTTGAATTTCAGATGCATATGTCAGTGCATCATCATAAATCTGGGTTAAAAATACAAATTCAAATTAATCAAGTTGAGCGATCTTTCATAGTAAATAACTAGTTGGAAATTTACACTTAACACTAACTTAGTGAAAGTTGTTATCTTATGATAATCAGTTAGTAACAACAGTTAGACATTCTATTAAGGACGAATTAATAGATGAGTTATTTTCAAATATTATATTTTCTATATTAAATCATGCTTGGACTTTAGGATCTTTTATTATTTGATAAATTGTTTAAATGAATATTTATAGTAAGTTTTAAAAATCCTTATTTTTATTCATTGCTCGTAATGCTTAAAATGGATTTAGAAGGGATATAATGTTTTTTAAAGTTTTTTTAAAAATTCTTTTTCAAATCTATTTTTTAATTTTTTTTAAAAACCTTTTAAATTTTTTACTTAAAATTATTTTTTAATTTTTTTTCCTCTTTTCATTTTTATATACTTTTCAAAAATGTCTCCATATTTTAAAAAATCCTTTTTCAAAATTTCTTATTCAAATTCCTTTTCAAAATTCCTTTTTCAATACTTTTTCAAATTTTATTTTTAAAATTCCTTTTTTCTTTTTCGAAATTTGTTTTTAATTCCTTTTTAAAATTTCTATTTCAAATAAATTTTCAAAATTTCTTTTTAATAGTTTTAAAATTCTTTTTTCAAAATATCTATTTCAAATACTTTTTCAAAATTATATATATATATATATATTCAAAATTTCTTTTTCAAGTCTCTTTCAAAAATTCTCTATTTTCAAAACCCTTTTAATTTTTTTTTTATTTTCTATCCTTTTAAGAGATTCTTTTAAAACTCTTTCTTTTTTAAAAATTTATACCTCAAATTTTCTATTGATTTTTGATGTATGTCAAAAGGGGAGAGGATAGATCAAAAGTTAAGGAGTTAAGGTTTTTGCCTTGTTTTTTTTAGTTTTTTAAACATCTCTAAAAATGTTAATATCAGGGGAGAGATAAAATTATTAGGACCAAAAGAATTCACATATCTCGACAATAATATGATATTATTCACTTTGGGACTAAGTCCTCATGGATTTACTTTTAGGCTCTACCCAAACGACATCATTCCAATGGATATATGTTTCATCTTAAAAATCCATGATCTTTTCTATATATTTTTAATATGGGACTTTGATTGTATTTCCAACAATCCTCCCCTCAAACTAAGGACCACCATTATTCTTATGGTTCAAGCCTCTCCTTAAGCATTCGATCACCCTTAACTTGTTTCGGGCCTTCCCTCAAGAATCCGGTCACTCTTGATCTAACTTTGGGCCTCCCCTCAAGCATCCGGTCAATAGAGGTCACTCCTCTCCTCTAAGACTTTTCACCACATTGGGTTCACTCCCCCAAGATTTTCACCAAGCATTTGGTCACCCTTGACATGCTTGGACTTTTCACCACCTACGGTTCACTCCCCCAAGATTTTTGCTAAGTATCTGGTCACCCTTGACCTGCTTGGACTTTTCACTACCTAGGGTTCACTCCCTAGGATTTCTACCAAGCAGTTGGTCACCCTTAATCTGCACCCTTGATCTGCTTGAACTTTTTTCTTAGAGTTAAAGGTCACTATTCCATCCACATGGCTCGATCTAAATCATGACTCTAATATCAATTATTATGGCAAAAAGAATTCACATATGTCCATAATGGTATGATATTATCTACTTTGGGCCTAAGTTCTTATGGATTTATTTTTGGGCTCTACCAAAAGGTCTCATTCCAATGGATATATCTTTCATCTTATAAACTCATGATCTTTACCATATATTTCTAATGTGGGAGTTTGATTGTATTCCCAACAAAATTGAGGGGGAGTAATGTTTTAAAACAGACAACTTAACTTTATGTGCTGTATTTTCTTAACATTAAATCATACTGTCATAAATCAAAAAGGAAAAAGATTGTTAGTGCAAGGAGAATCAAATAATTAAACTTAAGTTTTGATGTTGGCAAGGTTCAAAGTAATGTTATATTGTGATCAAATAAAGTTGATCTAATGTGTAGGTAGCTCGGAAAAAAAAACCTAAAAGGCCAGTTGGATTGCATACTAGGCAAAGGAAAGCCCTAGTAGGTCAGTTGGACCGGATACTAGGCAACGAAAAGCTCTAGTAGGTCGGCTGGATTGGATACTAGGCAGAGGTGGAAGACTTAGCAGATCAAGGACATCACGCGGAAAGTCTAGATGGGTCAATTGACCAGACATCTAGCAAGTCGATGGGTCAGCGATGACAGGACATCGAAGGACACCCTAGGGGTTAGAAGATCAAATGCTAAGTAGGAAGTCCAAATATGTCTGGAGGATCAATTGCTGAGAATCAGGTAAAC
>JBBUKS010000059.1:2144549-2164549 GCA_038050645.1 Hedychium gardnerianum | reverse complement strand
TGTGGTAACCCTACTCACTTTCACGACCAACCCCCCCCCCCCCCCCCCCTCCACGTCTAGGTATTCTATGGGTCGAAGAATTGGGTTCACCTCTCGATCCTTCCCCGCACCCCTTGGGATACGAAAACATGCTTTTGGCGTTGAGTTCGTGTATGTACAATAGAGCCAAACCACAAACAATCAAATCATAAAATAAAGAAACACAAATATATGAAACTTCAGAAAAATAAAGCGTCTACATGTCAAATGGCTACTCTCTAGTCCTAGAATCAAGAACTCTACTCCATGGATATGGAGTTACAACAAGAAGATATAGTAAATAAGCTTTTACAATCCAAATTCAAGAAAAAAGAGAGAAAGACTTATTCTATGAAGTGTAGATTGTCTCCGGGCTGCTCCTCCAACTTCCAACACGGACGAGAACTCCTCTTACTCCTTGGAACGGCTCTCCTAGGATTCCCTGTCACCAGGGAACCCCTCCTCCTCCGTTCTCCATGAGCCTTGGGGATCCTTTTATAGCCTTCTAAGCCCTTAGATTAGGAAGGAACTTCCAAAAATATCGATATGAGAAATTTGTGGCAGGGTGACATGTTCGTGTCTTTTTCTGGGAAGTTTTCTAGAAAAACACATGGCCGTGTGAAAACAACACGGCCAGGCCATGGGTTTTTATAGAAGGTGGCGCATGGCCATGTGAAAAACACACGACGGGCCATGGGTTTTTTTGGGAAGGTGGCGTAAGGCCGTGTGAAAAACACATGATCGGGTCGTGTGTGGCACTGGAAAACCCACGGTTGCTCCGTCTTCGCTCCTTTTCATCTCGAGGAACAAGCTCGTGTCTTGGGACACAGCCAGAGCGTGTTCCTTGCTTTATGTCTTCGTTCAAAGGTCTTTTTACTCTGTTTGAGCTCCGATTCTTCATCCTATCAATGAAAAAGCATAATAGAATATCTTCTAACAAGAAAATAGTAAAACAATACTAAAAGGGAATAAACGATGCAATGTATGCCCCTAAAATATCACAAGATGAGTGCAAAATAGTAATAAAAACCTTATATGAAATACACTCATCCTTAGCTAATATGCATAAAATCTTATTAGGTAAAATACTTAAAATAAGATTTATTACCTTTAGATTCACTTCGTATTTGTGGTCGGATGGTCTCTTTAAGGCGAACCAAGTATCGAAATCCCCCATCAGCATGAAACCCTCCACACCAACCTCCAAAGCTCGAATTCCTCCGTCTCATATTCTGGTGGTTTGTAGATGCACCGACCGAGCTTTTCTTTGTACACCATATATTTCTACACTTTTATATAAAAAAATAAAGAAAAAAACTTAAAATAATGTACCTCTAGCATGCTCCTCAAGAAGTTAGACAAGTAAAGAGTTGCCTACTCTGATATCAATTTGTAGGATCTAATGGATGTTATAGGTGGAGTGAATAGCATTTATCTTTTCGTCTTTCGTTTCTATCAGAGTGTTAGTAATGCAGCGGAATAATAAAGAACAAAACATATAAAGAAAAAACACGGGACACATGATTTTACTTGGTTCACACCACCAGGGTGCTATGTCCAAGGCTATGCACTCAAGCATGAGTCTACTATTTTCTTTCTCCTTTCCAGACATTTTCCGAAGGCGGAGAAACTCTTACAAATTTCTAAGAAAAATCACAGGTATGAAATCAGTAATAATAGAGAAAAAAAACAAGCAAACCACTCGTTGATATAATCTAAAGCCCTGAGTGTCGCGACACTCCTCCTGACCCTTCTCGGACCACACGAGCGGGACTTAAGAACATTTTGGAGCACGGATTGAAAGAACTTTGATTGCAGTTGATGATGGAAGATGTTGCCTTAACTCCGTTTCATAGAGCTCGATCGAAATTCTTTCGGTCGCTTGGAAGTCCCTCTGGTCGACTGAACCTCTACTGACTTGGCTACAAACTCGATCTTCTTTGATTGTAGATCTAACTAACTTTTGAGACTTTCGATTGCCTAGAACCCTTTTGATAGCCTGGATCTCAGTCAACTCTCATCCGAAGACCGATTCACTTGAACTCAATCACGTCGACTTTTGATCGACCGGACCTATTCCACTCGCCCAGACCAAGTTGTATATGGTCGCCTAGACCTCTACTAACTCAGTTGCAAATTCGATCTTCTTTGACTGTAGATATAACTAACTTTTGTGACTTTCGATCACCTGGAACCCTTTTGATAGCTTAAATCTCAATCAACTCTCATCCAAAGACCGATTCACTCGAACTTGACCACGTCAACTTTTGGTTGATAGGACATATTCCACTCGTACGGACCAAGTTTTGTACGGTCGCCTTGACCAAGGTCTAGTAACCCGGACATATAGTCTGGTTGCCTGACTAGTTTGGTTAGCCAAACTTGGTCTATCCCTCAAGATAGCTTATGTTGTTCTATGTCTTCGTCTAGTTCAGCTTCCTGCAAGACAATACACACAAACAATAAGCAAAAACCTAGACTTTGTCTACCTAATCTACTATGCCTCTTTTGTCAAGTGTTCAGCTCTCAGCTGACCCTCTTGGACTTTACTGTCAAGTATTCAACTCTTAGCTGAACCTCTTGGAATTAACCTAGTTCTCAATTAAGTTTGTCTAGTTCCCAACTAGGTCTTCTACCCCCTAACCCTACTAGGACTTTCACTGTCTGGTTCTCAATCAGATCTTCCATCGCCTAGCCCTGCTAGAACTTTCACAACCGAGTTCTCAATTAGGTTTGTCACTGTCTTGTTCTCAACCAAGTCTTTCCTTTGCCTAGTCTCACTAAGATATATACTATCTGATTCTCAATCAAAACTTTTATTGCCTAGTCCCACTAGTACTTGCAATCAACTACCAAGTATCTAGTCCTACTTGAACTTCTCACTCACTTACAAGTTTCAAGTCAACCTTGACTTGCTTAAACTTTACACTCAACTTAATCTACCTTGATTAAGTTCTCTTAAACATATTGTTCAAACAAACACTCAAAACGTTAAAGGTTGATTGCACCAATAGCTACAACCTAGATATCAATTAGAAACTATTCAAATCATATGGCGGTGTTCTATGAACTATAGATGTTTGGTTTATATATGCATTAGAAGCCCTATTCTGACAAGATTTGCATCGTGAAGTGAGCTCGAATGTTCTCTAAATAACATCGTGTTGTCTCAGCTACGATGAAAGTTCTTACACATTGTAGCACCTATGATCGTAGCGGCGTTAACCTAGATATTGGTTAAAAAAAAGTTCAAATAACATGGTTGTGTTCTTTGGACTCCAAGTGGTAGTTTATGCATTAAAAACCCTAACTTGACGTGATTTTTATCGTGAAGTGAGCTCAAAAGTTCTTTGGTTAATACCATATTGTAGAAGTTATGATGATAATTGTTACATATTATAGTGGCTATAACTTAGATACTGGTTAAAACCTATTCGAATAATTGTATTCTATGACTCCAAATGGCTAGTTTATGCATTAGAAATCATACCTAGATGTGATAAACCATGAAGTGTGCTTAAAGGTTCTATGGTCGAGTGGCTAGTAGATATGGTCATAGTTACTACAATTTGAATATTAGTCAAAAGTTGATCAAATCATATGGTTGTGTTCTACCGTCTCCGAGTCATTAATTTATGCATTAGAACACTACCTAAAATTAGTGATTTGTAGTGTGAAGTGTCAACATTAGATTGGACGAAAGTTCTCTCATGGGACCAAAGTTAAGAGTATTTGGATAAAAAAATATGTGGTGGAGTACTATTTTAATATGAAAAAAAATGTTTTTTTAAAGAAAATCATATGTCAAAATTTGATATCTAATAATTAAATACTCTATCAATGTTGGAAAATGTTGGAAGTGGATTCCATTTGTAATTCTACTTCTTTATGTATAGCTTATTGTCATAATCAACTTGATGAGTTTCACTCTTACAGAGTTTTGAATTATTAAAAATCACAAACACAAACCATATCTAAATTGGAGTTGCACGCAGAATGGAATTTAACTATCTGTTCATAAATGATATTGCGAAATGAAAATTTAAAAACAACGAGATCATGTCGAAGCCCCAGTTGGTCACTTCTCAACCATGAGTAATTATTGGTGTACTTATGGTAAGATTTAGATGTAGCTAATAGTGTTGACAAGGCTTTGCCACAAGAACAAGTTTTGATTTCCTGTGAATCGAAATTCCATGCCCTTCATCCGCATCCAGCTCCTCTGCTTTCATCCCATCAGGCAACTCCCAGTCGAAATGAAGCAGTAAGGTGGCCAAGACAAGGTCAAAGGTGACCTCGGCAAATCTAATGCCAGCGCACCCTCTACGGCCAGCGCCGAACGGCAAGTACCGGAAGTCATTTCCCTTGAAATCAAAAGCACTTGTGTTCCAGAACCTCTCGGGACAGAATTCCTCAGCCTTATCCCACAGCTTGGGATCCCTACCCAAGGCCCATGCATTGACCAACACCCTCGTGCCCTTGGGGATGTGATAGCCCTGCAGCTGCGTATCCACCAACGCTTCTCGCGGAAGCAGTAATGGGAAAACAGGGTGCAGCCTCAGAGCCTCCATGATCACTGCCCTCAGATACTTCATCTCTTCCAATTTCTCCTCTCCAATTATCTCTTCTTTGGCTTCTCCGACAACTCCTCGAATCTCTTCTTGCACTCTACGCATCGCATTTGGATGGCGTATGAGCTCCGTCATTACCCATTCTATGGTCGCAAATGTTGTATCTGTGCCTGCAGCAAACATGTCCTGTTTCCAAATATTAATTGACGTGTTTTTAAAGATGAAAGATTGATTGATCTTAGAGAAAGATTAGGAGGAAAGAACATACAAAGATGAGGCCCTTAATGTTCTCTTGGCTGAGAGAAACGGAGCTATCGAAATCGCCCAGAGAGAGCAAAATATCAACCAAATCTTCTTGTTTCTGAGTGCGTT
The DNA here is from genome assembly GCA_038050645.1 of Hedychium gardnerianum. Classification (NCBI taxonomy): domain Eukaryota; kingdom Viridiplantae; phylum Streptophyta; class Magnoliopsida; order Zingiberales; family Zingiberaceae; genus Hedychium; species Hedychium gardnerianum. The sequence continues at coordinate 2,159,588 of JBBUKS010000059.1, read as the reverse complement.
CGTTGCGATTTCTCATGTTAATGTGCTCTTGAATGACTCCCTCGATGAAAGTGTCGAACTCGAGAGCGACCTTTTTGACCTTGTAATCCAATCGGCTGAGTCGATCGAGCCAACCCAGCCATGGAATGTGGTCTCGCAACGGGAACGCGACCATCAGCGCTAAGATCTCCTCAAATAGCTTGCTCACTTTGCTCCCTCCGCCCTTCTTCTCGCTGTACGTCTGCCCGAACGCCACTCTGCAGATAAGGTTGCTGGTGAACCCTATGATGGCGTCACTGACGTTGACCGGGTGGGACGAGGCGGCGGCGGAGCGGATATCGGCGACAAGAAGGGCGACCTCTGCTTGCCTGGCCGGGCGAAAGGAGAGCACTCGTGTGTGGCTGAGTAGGTGGACGGTGGCGATGCTGCGGAGTTGGCGCCACCGTTCGCAGTACTTGCTGAAGACCAGGTCCTGGTTGCCGTAGAAAAGGCGGTGGGTCATGGTGGTGTGGGGGCGGCTGGCGAAGGTGACGTCGCGGGACTTCAACGCCTCTTCGGCTGCGGGCGGCGACGAGACGACGACGGTGGGGACGCAGCCGAGGTGGAGGAGCATGACGGGACCGTGCTTGGTGGAGAGTTCTTGGAGGATGCGGTGGGGGAGGGAGCCTGTAAGCTGGTGGAGGTTGCCAATGACTGGTAGGGTGGGTGGAGATGGGGGTAGGAGATGGGTGGGTGCCTTCCTGGATTGTGTCCGGCGGAGGAAGTAGATGATGAAGAAGAGGAAGGGAAGGGCGAGGAGGAGATGAGAGGGGAGAAAGAACTGGAACAGCATAGCACCTCTACGGATGAGGAAGGACCGAGGGAGGTGGAGATGAGAGGGGCGACAGTCAGACAGACAGTATGCAGGTTATATATGATATAATGGACTCGAGTAGTATAACAAAAATAAAAAACGTTTTTTTGGTAATTAGAAGATAATACGTACCAAAATGTTGCAACTATTTTGGTATCTTATACGAAAATTTATTTGTAGTTATTTGACATACATCTATTTGTGAGATAGACACACTATCATAAAAATAAGTTAAAAATACTGTGGTCGCTTACCTATTGCCGATCCACTTCCTCATTGACATACATTATTTGTGGGGTAGACACACTATCATAAAAATAACTTAAAAATAATGTGATCCCTTACCTATTGCCGATCCACTTCCTCATCGATCTTATCCATGTTTTATCGGCGCCATGAGGATGAGTTTCTGGATCGTTTATTGAGAATATTTTTTAATTTAGTTTAATAGTTAATAATTTTTTTTTATAAAATTAAATTAATTATTTTAAATTTGATGATATTTGATTTATTATTATTTATATTTATATTTTATTATTTGGGGTTATGATATAACGAAAGGATATTAAAATATTATCTAAATATTCACGATTTGATCTAAACGGTTTTGATAGCCTACACATCTTATCCTGTACAACCATGTGCACCTATTGAGGTGGCATAATCCTGATCACTGATCATATCACACATATTTTGATCAATAATGTATAGGTGGTCACCTCAGCAGGTGCCCATGGTTGTGCAGGTTAAGGTATGCAGACTAACAGAACTCTTGATCTAAATACGATGTATTTATAAAAGAAAATTTAAATAAAATATATAATCATAAAATATTAAAATTTTAAATTATTTATCATAAATATTTCTTGATTTATTATAATAATCAGTGAAATTTTTTTTATTAAATCAAATCCATCCTATTAAATTTAATATTATTTAATATATTATTTTTTTATTCATGCCTTATTATTTTACTATTTGGACCGCTCAACTTGAATTAGAAAAAAGGAAAAAGATGTTTTTTCCCTAATACATTAAATCATTAAAAAATGAAGAGCTTCTAAGATGGTTAAAATTGACATGATACCCGGAAAAAGGAAGGTCACGTGGCTAGGTCGCATTAGTATGGCCCAACTTGAGCTGAGCACCAAGCGGAAGGCTTAGGTGTGTAGACGGATAAGCGGGAGAGTGGGTCGGATATGCTCTGAGTATGTGGGTGGGCATGTTGGAGTTGCGCGGTGAGGACTTTGCCCACTCTCCTCCCGTTTAATATAAAATACTACCTATATAGGTGGGCAGAGGTAGTATCTTTACCTATTGTCTTAACTATATTGGTTTATAAGTCATCTTCTTCCTTCCCTGGATCAGACTTGAATATTGGATGGGTTTGGCCGATGTTCATCTCGGCTCCCTTCTAATTTTATTCTTGCGGTCACAGTCCTTGATGTATATGAATCATGCATATATTTTTGGTCTTGTTTAACATATATTTATCATATTAAATGAGCATATTTTGTATAAACATCTAGCATTTTCTTCTATTTTATCATTTTAGTTTGGATAATTACGGTTTATGCTTAATATTGCTTGGAAGTGTAAGAATTTGGCGTTTGAGTTAATTTGAAGATAGAAAGCCAAAGGAGCTCACATTTCAACATGATCCACGATCAAACCGTATTACACTCCACGACCATGGATCATCTAGAAGGCAGAATTGATAAAGGAGTGTCAACTAGAATTTCCAACAAGGAACATGGACATCCCATGGTGTTTACCACGGTCGTGTTCCCTATTAATTTTTGACGATGGGCACTCCAACAAGGAACATTCCTTGCTGCCACTTGATGAAGAGCATTCCAGCATGCCACACGGCTTAATCGTGTCTCCTAACACCGTCATGGCGCACGTGGCGGCATCTCTCCTATTTTTAGGAAATCTTGTTAACCCCCTTTGTATTTTAGGAAATTCCATTAGTTGCCTCAAATTTTTAAGAAATTATGTTAGGGTTACACTACTTTTTAGTATAAAAAGAGGCAAGGGGGCGATAGCTTCAATGATGGGGAGATCGGAGATCAAGGGGGATTCCTCCTATCCAGTGATAGGGGATCGCAGATGATACCACTTCATGACACCAAAGGCTTGTCTCTCTAAGGTTATGGAGTAGTTTTCTTAATTCTAGAATTAGGGAATTGTAAGTTTGACAATTGATTTATATGAGAATTCTTCCTTTTTATCTATGACATGTTAGATCCTTGATTCAACTTTATCTTGCTTCATGTATTCGCGTATTGTTTGCATGATTAGGCTTTAAGAGATAAATTTCTCTAGGACAGACCGAGAGGCGAACCTTAACCTCAGATCTAGCACAAAAAATTACGTGTAATTATTAGGGATTAGGGGATGGACTAAGCTCGGACCTATAGAACTAAGCTTGAAGGTTTGTTTACGAAAATAGTTCAAATCTTTTCGAGGATACCATTGGCTATCACATAGTGTAAAGGATCTATCACGATTTAATTACCATGAAAGTTAGAGTCATGTCAAGATAAATACATCAGTGTGTCTCGAGAGGGAACATCAGTTAACTTAGGATAGACCACCTTCAAGAACGATCTAACATTAAGATAAGAGAGGAATTCATAATTCAATTTATCAACGATCATCGTGGTGAAACTAAAATTCTAGAATTATCTCTTAAACTAATTTTCTTGTACCTTCTCACTTTGCTTTCTTAATTCTCTTGCTTTCACAACAACTCTCTCTATTTTGATTTGTCTAAATAACCTCCGTTACATATGTTGGCGTAGGAAACACCATATAATCGAACCTGAGTTTTGATATTGGTAAAAGTTCAAAATTAAGTCTTATTGTGATCTGATAGCTCAATTGAGTGTGCAGGTAGCTTAAGCTAAAAAACCTTAATAGGTCAAGTTGATTAGATATTAGACAAGTGAAAGCCCTAATAAGTCAGCTGGATCGAATACTAGGCAGTGAAAGACTTAGTAGATCAAGGACACTAGGCACGAAAGTCCATATGGGTCAAGGGACCGAACATCTGGAAAGAAGGACTCGATGGGTCAACAAGGACCGAACATCGAGTCAGAAGAAAGCCCTGGAGTCAAGTGATCGGATGTTGAGTAGAGGAAGCCCAAATGGGCAGTTTGAAAAGATTACAAACTCAAATTGCCATTGTTTTTTAAGCACACGTGCATCATGTCAGCACAAGGAAGCAGAAGCATAATGAACAAACTATCGAGAATGAGAATTGATGTTTGAAAGCATTGCCTCGAGCCTCCTTTTATAGAGCTTTCTCAATATTGACTCGACACTATTTCGATCGGTTGGAGCTTGCTGACATTGATGCAAACTTTATCTTCTTTGATAATGTTTCACCGAACTCTGATTGCCTGAACTCCCTCCGAGCGCTTAGAGTGTGGTCAATCACCTATCTTGACTGTCTCCTCCATATCGCTGGATAACGTTGTTTACAGTCGCCCAAACGTTGAGGTCACCTCGCTCCAATTGCATGGAAGCTCTCGACTCTATCAGTTGAGACTTATCCCTAGTCGGTCACCCGGATCACATCCGGTCACCTGGAACCGTTAAGTAGCTCCCTGCAATGTAAAGATTTATAAGTATGAGTAGTAATGCTCTAAGTAGGTTACTTACCTTTGCTAGATGTTAAGTTCCCAACTAACCCATCTAGACTTGTTGTCAAGACCTTAGCTCTTAGCTAACTCTCTTGAACTTCCACCACCTAGTTCCCAACTATGTCTGTCTTGCTTGGTTCCCAATAAAATTTTCCTTGCTTGATTCCCAACCAAATCTTCCTTGCCTAGTCCCACTATGACTTTCTGCTGCCTAGTTTTCAACCAAGACTTCCATTGGTTAGTCTCACTAGGTCTTAGCCATTGGTTAATTCCCATCCAAGACTTTGCCTTTTGTCAAGTTACTTGCAAATGTTGGTGCAGGGAGTACCATATAATCGAATCGAAATTTTGATGTTGGCAAAGGTTTAAAGTTAAGTTACCATGTGAGCTTATATCTTGGTTAAGTGTATAGGTAACTTAACAGAAAGCCTAGTAGGTCAGGTGGACCAGATATTAGGCAAACAGAAGATTTAATAAGTTAGGTGGACTGGATACTAGGTGATGGAAGACTTAGCGAATCAAAGAGGATTGGACACCAGACATGAAAGTCTAGATGGGTCAAGGGACCGGACATCTGGTAAGAATGATTTGATGGGTCAGCGAGGATCAGACATCGAGTCAAAGAAAGACCTGGCGGGTCAAGTAATTGGATGATAAGTAGAGGAAGCCTAAACAGTTCAGGTGGACCGGATGTTTGGGAAAGGGTAAGTAGATGTAAGACTCTTGAAGTGAAGAGGTTCTTCTAACAAGAAGAACAAGTAAGGGTGAGTCCTCGTTATGAGGACAAACCTTAGGCGACTATATCCGACTAAGGGTCCTACTTGAATTTTGAAATCAAGATTGGACAGTTGATTAACTATCTAAATATAACTTGCATTATTTTATATTCTATGCTAACATTGTTTTGTAGGATTCGGGTGACCGAATACTGTTTTCGGTCTACTGAACGGTCCAGTCGACCGAATGATCTGGGCAATCAAAAAGTGAGGTTTCGTCGACTGGAAGCTGAGGTCGCATATGTGTGACTTGCCAGCTGAAAGTGTTTGAAATATTGATGTGACATCCAATGTGGACAAGGATAAGTCTTGGATGGTTGAGGTGACAAAGGATAAAGATCGGCTGGTTGATGTGTCACGAGGCATGGTCAAGGATAAGTCCTGTTGGCTGACTTGGCATAAGGTACAGTCAAGGATAAGACTTGCGAGACTAACGTGACCAAGGATCAACGTTAAGGTGCTGATGTGGCAGAAGGCCAGTGGTGAAATATTGGGTTCGATTGATCGAACCAATATTTTAGGCAATCAAAAATTGGATCGGGATTAGGTCAACCCTAGATCGGATGGCTTATCAGTTGACCAAACAAGGGGTACGATCGATCGATCAACAATTATATAAGGAGGCTTGACCAGAGGCTTCAGAATCCAATTAATATACCCTCCTACATTTTCCTTGTGCAAAAGGGTCATTGGTACACCGTTGTGCTCATCCGACAATGAAGCTCAACTTCGATCTAACCTTGTTGGTAATAGTTTGGTTGATTTTTTTTTTTGTATTTCATGCTTTCAATTTAAAAGGGCAGTAAACTTGTTACCGCACCTTATCTTTGGTAAGAAGCTTATCTCTACCTCCGAAATGTTTTTCGAAAAGAAATATGTAGTGACTTGCCCACTAAAAGTGATCAACGATTGCAGGCCTTGGACTAGCCATCGGAGGCTGTGAACCAAGTAAAAAATAAAAGTGTTTTTGCATGTGTTTTTGTTATCCTATTTCCGTTGTGTTTTACTCTGTTTGAAAAGAAAGTTGTTAAAAAATGAGAATTTCAACGAGCGTTATTCATTCCCCTAGTGCTTTCATCGATCCTACGATTGATATTAAAGCGAGAACACTCTGAATTGGTACAACCTTCATTCAATATTTTTTTTTTCATTTTTTTACTATTCCTTCTCTCGCACTACTTACCCAAGACCAAGTCTTGGAATATTTTTTTAGTTTTTTTTTCCAGAAATTCAAATGGCTCATGAGGAAGACTATAGTACGGTTCGTCCCCCATACCTCTTTTGTGGGGACGATTTTGGCTACTAGAAGGGATGAATGGAGTATTATCTAAAGACTCATGTGGAGATATGGATCATAATTCAAACTGGATTTACACTACTAATCCACGAAGCTGGAGTACCATTGGGATATGAGAAGTGGACCCTCGACATAAAAAAAAATTGAAGTAGATTCTAAGGCGACTTAGACTCTCCAATGTGGTCTGTCCAAAGAAGAACTCAACCGTGTTGGACCCTTTATCAGTGCAAAAGATCTCTGAGACAAACGCGTCGAGCTCCACAAAGGAACCAATGACACCAAGATAATGAAGTGTGACTTATATTTTAATAAATTATTTAACTGTGAAATGCAGGAAAGTGAGTTCACAAGTCAACTATACACCCGGATCAAAGACATACTCAACGGGTTGCATTCAATCGAATAGCAAGTGGAGAATCGGGACATAATAAGGTACACCCTTAAGGCATTCCCTCAAAACACCTTGTGGGCATCTATGATAGATGCATACAAGGTTTCTAAGGACCTTTCCGAAATTAAAATAGATGAATTATTTAGCAAATTTGAATTGCATGAATACACAAACTCGAGTCAAGCTAAGAAAGGTGTAGCTTTGATTGCATGTCAAATCAAGAACAAAGAGTCAAAATCCAAGTCCCGACCAGAACTGGAATCTAAAGACGAATCGAATTCAGACGAAGACGACGAGGAGTTGACTTTGGAAATAGTCAACCTAGTCCAAAAGATGTTTGATAACTATCATTTTGTCATATTATTTAGGATTATATACTCATGTTTTTGAGTTGATTGTGTGTTTAAATCTGCATTTATATCACATGTCAAGAGTTTTGATTCATTTTGGATTTTGATGCAAATTATATCCTATTTGTGGTATTTTGGCTAACTATTTGAATGTGATCTTCGTAGGTGATCAAGGATCATGGACTCGAGTCGGATCGATCCAAATTGGGCCTAATTATGAGTTTAAATGAGGAGGTCTAATTTGGAGTCATCTGGACCATTCATTCAAGATCAAGAGCGATCTGAGCCATCCATGAAGATCTGGTCCATCCAAGCCAAGAGGAAGTAGATCATAGCCATTGATCAAGATCTGAAGCCTTTGATTTAGATTTGAATTGATTTCCACCATTGGATCAGATCTGAGTTGACTAGAGCCGTGATCTAGATCTGATGAGATTTAAAAAGAAATGAGAAGCTACAGGAATCTTCTTCGTCAAATTGCTATAGAGGAGATGCCCGTGTGAGAGAGGGGATCTTCTTCCTCCTCCAATCGCCGGCCACCTCCGCTCCATCTCATCACCACCATCACCGATAAGGATCAAGGGCTTTTCCTTCGTCTGATGATCTCTCACTCCTCCGACCATCATCTTCTTCATCACCTTCCTCTTGCAGACGCCGATCATCCACACCACACACCAGATCGCCGATCATTTTTCAGCCACCGCAATCCATCAAGATCTGAGATGAGATGTTCATCAGAGTTGCAAGGGAGATAGGACTTTTCCATCGCCTTCTAACTTCTGCGTTCCTGCTTAGATCATCACTCCATCTCCGATCAGCCTTTATTTATCTTCATTCCGATCATCTCCAAAGCCAAGCCAATTGAGACAAGCCAATGGGATGCCCTAGCTTGGTTTGTGAGCAAAATCCCAATCTAGAGTATACTTCATTGATTGATTTGTAGTTCCTTTTCTTCTATTTGATCTGTTTGATTGTGAACACATTTAGTTCAAGTCCCTCATGCAATTAAAGTTGGATCTCTTTGATTTCATTCCTATACTTGTTGTTTACTTGGGATTCTTGATGTCTTGGTTAACTTGATCACTTCATTATCTCTGTTGAGGTTAGATGTAATCAAATTTGGGTTAGTTTAATAGGATTTTTTTTACTTCCCTTACTTAGATTTCAATTGGTTCTTAGTTGTAATATGTTTGATCCAATTTCCTTTATGTTTTTGTTTCATTAGTTCATGCATTCAAGTTAGTTAAATTCCATTAACATCGTGTTTAGGTTACTTCATTAATGTTGTTTACAACTTAGTTGGATTGTAGGATTCATGTAGATTAGCATGTATTACTTACTGTACCATGAATTTCCTTATGATGTAGTTTAGAAAGGTTCGGTTTCGTTGGTTGCATTAGTTCATGCTTGTCGTTATTTCCTTTGTGTTTGTAGATTAGTTTACATTCTTGTCTATTTTATTCATTGTTTTTTTATTATCATTAGATTTAGCATCTCAAAACCCAACCCCAAAAGTCAATAATAATTTGATTATGAAATTTATCACTTGTCGGCTACATTCCTCGTGAGAGACGATCCGGGTCATTTCCTATGTTATATTAGTGTAGTGGTGGTTTCGGTGATTATTTGATACCATAGCGCGAGACAAAACGATAGTTATCAATGTTCAAGAAGAAGAAGGGGTTCACCAAGCGAGAAATCAAGAAAGTGATCCAAGCAAAAGGCAAGCAAATGGGTCCGAGAAGAACCACAAAACCCAAGGCGGAAGTGACTTGCTACAGATGTAACCAAAAGGATCACTACAAGGATGATTGCCCAAACTCAAAGGAGAACAATAAACAAAGGAAGAAGAAGGCACTGAAGGCCACATGAGACGAATCTTCCTTAGAAGATTTAGACGCGGAGGAACAAAATCAAGCAAGCTTCATGGTGTTAATGGTGAGAAGAAGTACTTGAATCCGAGTCCGAGACAAGCCACGGATCCGAATATGAGTTGAACCAACAACAAGAAGAAGTAACATCTCCCTTAGTCGAAAAACTATATTCCATCATTTCATACTTAACTAGGAAATTAGCTAAGTCCAATGTTCAGATTAAATCGCTTCTTAAGGAAAAGTCCTTGAGGAGAAGACCGACCTAGTCCCTCAACCGACCAAGTTCAAGAAGGAACCTCAACTAAAGTCCAAAAACTTGAGGAAGAGAATTCCCTTTTGAAAGTGTTGGTGCAGGGAGCACCAGAATCAAATATATGTTTTGATATTGTTAAAGGTTTAAGTTAAGTCTTATTGTTATCTGATGATCTAATCAAGTGTGCAGGATGTTCAACTTGGAAAGTCCTAGTAGGTCAGCTGGATCTGATACTAGGCAAGGAAAGTCTCGGCATATCGTGGAACTAGGCAAGAGTCTAGATAAGTCAAGAGGACCTGACATCTAGCAGGTAGATTCGATAGGTCTAGAAGATCCGATATCGAATCAAGTGGAAGCCCTAGCAGGTCGATCCAATGCTGAGCAAAGTCCAAACAGGTCTAGAGGATCCGATGTTTTGTAGGTAAGTTGAGGTAAGCATCTGGAGGGAGTGCAGTGAGGTCGTGTTCCTGGAGGGACAAAATCTTAGGCGTTGATCCAACTGACGCAACCAACGGAAGTTTCTAAGTTGAGATTAAGACAGTCCTAACTGTCATACTCATGCATTTCTATATATGTCTAACTTTATTTTTCAAGACTCCTATTATTATATTGTCTATGCTAACTTTCTTTTGCAGGTAAAACAAAGTTCTCGATTGACCTTGGGTTTGGTCGACCGAACTGAAGGGTCCGTCGATCGATTAGGCCAGCATGACACAGTGTCGTTCAGAGTCTGCAAAGTTGGAAATTCACTGGGATCAGTTGACGAATCCGCAGGATCAGTCGACTGATCCAATTATGGTAAAGACAGAGTTCAGATTGAATCAACGCAAAAAAGGCATTCACTGGGATCAGTCGACAGATCAGCGATATTAGTCAACCGATACAAATTTGGTAAGGACAAAGATCAGATCGAATCAATGCAGAAAAGACAAACATAAGGTTCCGTGGACGGATAAGGTGGATCAGTTGACCGAATAAGCGTGATTTTCGGGATCGGACGGATTATATTAGAGCAAAGAAGGAAGGGTGCAGGGTTCAGTCGACGGATATGAGGTTCAGTTGATGGAACACAGGATCAGTCGATCGAATGTCGCCTATAAAAGAAGACCTCGGGCTTCGAGCCGAGATAGATCTCTCTCTGTGCTTCATCTCTTTACTGCGTCTACTACTATTCGTGTAAGATACTGCTACTACAACGTCGGGAGGCTTCCGATAACCAACATTTCATTTCTTACACTTGTTGTCAGTAACTTTAGTACTTGCATATTGTATTCACATTTGTACGAATATGCTTCTTCTCCGAAAGTTTTTCGGAGAGAAGAACTATAATAGGTTACCTATCAGAAGCGGTCAAGGATCGCTGGGTCTTGGAGTAGTAGTCGTTGGGCTACGAACCAAGTAAAAAAAATTTATGTTTTTCATGTTTTGTTTTATTATTCCGCTGCTACTCTGATTGACATGAAAAGAAAAGTTTTTAATCAAATGAGATTCACCCCTTCTCTCTCGTCTCTTATGATCCAACAATTGATATCAGAGCGGGTTTGCTCTGAAATAACTTAACTACTTTTCGAGTCTTTTAAAAATCTTTTCTATTTTTCGATAAAGGTTTTTTTCTTTACTCTTTTCTATAGCAATATTTTTTTCCCACACTACTAATCCCAAGACAAAGTCTTAGATATTCTATTTTAATTCTCTCTTGCAAGAATGTCTATGTCTCACCAAGAAAGGTACAATACTATTCATCCTCCACTGTTTAACAGAGCAGATTTTAGCTACTAGAAATAGATGATGGAGTGCTTCCTCAAATCTGACATCAATTTGTGATTCATGATCATAAAAGGGTAATCACCACCAACTGAACATGGAGAACCACTAGATCCGAAAAAATGGAGTCCCGAAATGAAGAGAAAGGCCCAGATCAATTATAAGGCGATGAATACTCTCTAATGCGGCTTAACAAAGGAGGAGCTTAACCGAGTTGACCCATTTGACAACTCATAAGAATTGCGGGACTGACTAGTCAAACTACATGAAGGAACCGACGACTCCAAGGTAACCAAACTTGACTTATTGTTAAATCAATTATTTACTATTATAATGTAGCCTGGAGAAACCGCGACACAATTACACACAATAATCAAAGACATCATCAATGGGCTTCACCTCATCGGCCACCAACTTGAAAATCGGGACATAATAATGTATGCACTAAACTCCTTCCGTCAAAATGCACTATGGGCATCTATGGTAGATGCCTATAAAGTTTCGAATGATCTTTCCATAATTAGATTAGAAGAATTATTTTACGAGTTAGAATTACATGAATAGAATAACTCTAGTTAGACCGAGAAGGGTATAACTTTGTATGCAGGAAGCAAGAAGGCTAAGTCCAAGACTAGATTGAAACAAGAATCTGAGAGCGAGTCGGACTCAGATTCAAACAACGAAGAGAAAATGGTAAATATGGTAAGAAAGATATTTACCAAAAAGAAGTTCGCCAAAAGAAACTCGAAGAAAATACAAAACACCTCAAACATGACAAAATCGGAAGTCACGTGCTATGGGTGCAACAAAAAGGGTCACTACAAACACGAGTGCCCTAACTCAAAGGAGGAGAAGTCTAAGTCTTCAAGAAGGAGGAAAGCATTCAAGGCTACTTGGTACAAATCATCTTCAGAAGATTCGGATGCAGAGGAACCGAAGTAGTCAAGCCTCCTAGCTCTTATGGCAAGGAATAAGGAGTCTGAGTTCGAGTTAGAGTATGAATCCGACTCCGAGTCCGAGAGAAGCCAAGAATCCATATCCGTTTCAGAAGGACTAAATTAGGTAGCCTCCTTTTCACAATTTCAAATGCTCAAAACAATTAAATGTTTATTCAAAAAATTGACTAAATTTGATGATCATATTAACTTGCTACTTAAGGAAGTTAACCACCTTAAGGAGCAAGTTAACTTGAATCTCTCAACTAACCAAGTTCAAGATGGAACTTCAACTCAAGTTGCAAGACTTGAGGAAGAAAATTCCACTTTGAAAGGTCAAGTAGAGGGACTCAAGAAAAAAATTGGAAAAGTTCAACTTGGGTTCCAAGTGTTTGAATATGATGCTTGGGTCCTAACAAGCTATGTACAATAAGTCTGGACTCGGATACAATGCCAACACGACAAACAAATCATAATTGTCTTTGATTAGTCAAAATGTTAGAAATCAAGTCCAAACATGAATCCCCAAAGTATGTTTACTTGGTCATAATGGACCAAACTAACATTTGATCCCCAAGGATCAAATATATTACCTAGATAAATCATATTAAGATTATGATTTAGGGGAGTCAATAGAAAAATTATTCATCCTAGTTAAATTGATTGTTTAAAATTTTCAATATGCATGCTTAGTTTATTTCTTGCTTAATTTATAACAGTTAGTTATAAAAAGCCAACCTTGACAATATAACATTAGAATGGGTTAGGATGATAGTAGGCTAAAGAAACTCTGTCGAAGGCATATCTAGGTTGAATCATATGTGTTGAACCTGGTGCACAAGACTTAGTGGATCTAGCTGAAGCTACCCTAGTCAAATATGAGCTAGTTAGATTAAAACCCAGTATTAAGTTCTTTGGGTTGGTTATTTTTGGGAAGCTTTATCTTAGGCATGCGATTACTTTAATAATGTTCATGTGACTCACCATAGCCTGAAAGCTTATCCTATAAACTCCTTCTTGTTGAACCCAAAGCTGAGTTTGAATCTAACAAGGATTAAACAATCTTTTTCAACTCAAACCAATTAATCAAACTATTAATTAATAAATTATTTAATTCAAAATCAATTAATCCAAATCTAATTCTAAATTCAATTAACAAATAATTAAAACCATTAATTCTAAATTAAATTCAAAATTAATTACCTTAATTAATTAATTAATCAATTACCTTAATTAACCCTAAATTAAATTCATAATTAATTAATTAATCAATTACCATAACCAATCCTGAATTAATAATTAATTCAAAATTAACATTAACTCGATTAAAAATAACTTAAACCAATTTAATTAATCAACTTTATTAAATCCGACAATTATTAATCACTTTAACTTAATCTTAAAGTAATTCATCCGAAATTAACAAAATTTGAAATTAACTACTTTAACCAATTAATCAATTACCTTAATTAAAAATAATTCGAAATCTAATAAATCTTTTAATAACTGAAATTAATCCAAATAATAATTAAACCAAATTTCATTAATTAATCTTAAGTTAATAATTCAAAATTTAATTTTAAGTTCACTTAATTTTTTTTACCCAATTTAACTTAGCTTAAAACTTAATCTTAAACTTAATTAATAATTCTAATTTTAACATAACCAAATTTAACTTAATTAACTAAATTCGTAATCAATTTTAACTTAACTCTTAATTAAATCTAAACTTAATCTATCTTAAACTTAATTCTTAAATAATTTTAAACCTAATTAATTTTAACATAATCAATTTAACTTAATTCGAAACTTAACTAATTTAATTCTAATTAATCAAATCAAATTAATTTAATCCAAAAGTTTTAATTGATCAATTAAATCAAATCAAAGTTTATTAATTAATCAATTTCATTTTTAATTAAATCAAAATTCTTAATTAATTCGAAATTCAATTAATTTGAACTTAATTAACTTAAATTTAATTCTTAACTTAATTAACTTAAATTTATTTCTTAACTAATTTTTTAAATTAAACTTTATATATCACGTCTCGAGAGTATACTTATCTATTGAAAAACGGACAGTACCTCCCCTATAACTGTCACGCTCCGGGAGTATACTTATCCGTTGAAAAATGGACAACACCTCCCCTAAACCGTCACATATTTTGGCTACATAATCATCAACATATAATAATAATCACACTCCACACAGTAATATCCATAATTAACCTATATAACATGAACAATATATAAAATCACTCAAAAAAATAAGTGATATACGAAACGAGCTCACATGGCTTAAAACCACTCACAATAGTATAAGTCTACTCGACTTACACACACAAAACAGAACAATATCTAAAGTGACAAATCCAAAACCAAATCTGATATCCAACGATCAAAAACTAATTTTATTACAATGCAAGAACGAAAAACCCAACTGATAAATCCAAATAAAAGGGTAAAGAGAAAATACGAAGTGGAAGATAATTACACCCTCTAGGTACTGTGGGACAGGCGGACGTGATATCTAGCGACTCATGTTGTGTTTAACTACTACCTGAAGAAAATAAACATATAGGTGGTGAGTTCAAAGAAACTCAGCAGGTAAAGAAGAATAGTGCATGACTAATATAGATAAGGAATCAAAGATATACAATCTCGAATAGGAAAGTACTAACCTGATCAAAGATACAGTAATAACAGAAATTATTTAAAATAGGTCTGATCCACTAGGTATAAAGTAGTGATTGTAAAATAATACAAAATCTAAAATAGTGCTACTCAATACTCAGGAACGTCATAAAATATCATAAATCCTCTACAAGCAAGCAAAATACATCCAATGTATCAAGTCACCATACAAGGTCAACAAACGTCCAAGCATGCACAAATCCACAATAATAATGCACATG
>JBBUKS010000059.1:2126793-2144449 GCA_038050645.1 Hedychium gardnerianum | reverse complement strand
TGGTTTTGCTCTTGGGCTCTACCCAAAAGGCCTCATACCAATGGAGAGATATTTCCCTTATAAACCCATGATCTTTCCCATGTATTTTCAATGTGGGACTTTGTTTGCAACCTTGCAACCCCAACATATACCTCCAGTCGGATCTACATATATTTCTTCCGACTCAGATAGAGTCGCAGATTGAGTGTGATGATATATGCTGGAGTCAGGGTTTGAGCACAATATTATTCTATTTTGGCCCAGATATGCCTTAGGACAGGCTCGAAGACCCTAGCCTCGTGCTAGCGATTTGCCTTACGACAGATCCGGAGACTCTTTTCCCGACTCATCAGTTGGAAGAGATGGCCTTACGATAGGCTCGAAGACCCTTGCCTCGCTCTAGAGATTCGCCTTACGACAGGCCGGGAGACTCTTTTCCCGACTAACCAGTCGGAAGACACAGCCTTACGATAGGCTCGGAGACCCTAGTCTCGCGCTAGCGATTCGCCTTATGACATGCCGAGAGACTCTTTTCCCGACTAACCAGTCGGAAGACACGACCTTACGACAGGCTCCGAGACCCTAGCCTCGTGTTAGCGATTCACCTTACAACATGCCTGGAGACTCTTTTCCTGACTCATCAGTTGGAAGACACGGCCTTATGACAAGCTCGGAGACCCTAGCCTCACGCTAGTGATTAGTCTCATGCTAGTGATTAGTCTTACGAAAGGCTTGGAGACTCTAGCTCCGCGCTAGTAATCAGCCTTACGACAGGCTAGGAGACCCTAGCCTCATGCTAGTGATTAGTCTTGTGACAAGCTCGACGGTTTCACGCCCGACTTCTTAGTCAAAAATTATTGGCCTTACGATAGGTCCGGAGATTTCGACTCTGACTCTTTGGTCGGAAAACACCGCCTTATGACAGACTAGAAGATCCTCACATATCCTACCACCACACAATTGTCAAGTCAGTTGGACTCATGCCTCCTTTGACTAGAATTGAAGGAGAGGCTGTGATGTGGGGTTGAGAAGGGTTCAAGGGTAGAGAGGGACATTTTTTGGTTTTCACTTCTTTTGGCTTCTTAGGGCTTGGGGAGGAGAGGAGAAGGGGGGGCTCTGATGGGAAAGAAAAAAGAGGTAGCCGCCTCTGCCGACACAGCCGGCGCCGCCACCGTCGTCGTCTCAGCCAGCCGCCGCAGCAGCGTTGCCGACCACAACTCCTTCCTAACGCCTCAGCCGGCCTCATTCCCTCTCCTACCGCAGGCGCCGATACAGCTCCGCCATCACAACTCTGTCGCAGCCACCGCCGCACCGGCGCAGCCCAGCGCCCTCGGTGCCACCTCCCAGCACAACCCAGCACCGCCTCCCGATGCCTTCGCTGTCTCCAGCTGTCACGGCCTCCACCCGCAACGGTCGCTGCCCTCTCTAGCGAGCGCCGCCGCCTCCAGCGGCCGCGACCGTCACCTACAATAGCCACGACCGTCACATCGAGCGGCCATGGCCGTCGCCTCAAGCGGCCACTGCTGTCGCCTCAAGCGGCGGCCGCCGCCTCTAGCGCAAATCCAGCCACCGCCGCTGCCTCCAGCGTAGATCCAGCCGCTGTCGTCGCCTCCAGCGTAGATCCAGTCACTGCCGCCACCTCCAGCGTTGATCCAACCGCTGCCATCATCAACGACACAGATCCAGCAGCTACCTTCACCGTTAGATGTAACTCCGAGCCAAAGTCGCCACATTATCGTACTCTGCCTCCAGGAGCCCTACGGTCTTCGGCCGTTGATCGAGTCATTCGGCCTTCGAGCCATTCGGCCTTCGAGCCATTGTTATCTTCCAGCCTGCGAGCTGTTGTTATGTTCCGGCTTGCGATCCGCTACTGTATTTCGGCCTGTAAGTCGTTGTTGTGTTTCGGCCCTTGCTGCGTCGTCTTCGGCCACCCGGCTCCGTGCCATTCCTGAGCCCCACGGTCTCCGACCACCGATCCCGCCTTTCGGCCCTTGCCGCGCCGTCTTCGACCACCTGGCTCCATGCCGTTCCCGGAGCCCCATGATCTCCGACCACCGATCCCGCCTTTCGGCCCTTGCCATGCCGTCTCCGGCCACCCGGCTTCGTGCAGTTCCTAGAGCCCCACGGTCTCCGATCACCAATCCCACCTTTCGGTCCTTGCCAGTCCATCTTCGATCCCTTCGGCTTTGTGCCACCTCCGACCTCTATGGCCTCGTGTCATCTCCGACCACCTAGCTCCATGCTGTTCCAGGAGCCCCACGGTCTCCGATCACCGATTCTGCCTTTCGGCCCTTGCCACGCCATCTTCGGTCCCTTCGGCTCTGTGCCATCTCCGACCTCTATGGCCTCGTGTCATCTCCGACCACCTAGCTCCATGCTGTTCCGGGAGCCCCACGGTCTCCGATCACCAATTCTGCCTTTCGTCCCTTGCCACGCCATCTTCGGCCACTTCGGCTCTGTACCACTTCCGGCCTCTCTGGCCTCGTGTAGTCTTCGACCACCCCTCCGTGCCGTTCCCAGACCCCCACAGTCTCCAGCCACCGATCCCGCTTTTCGGCCCTTGCCGCACCATCTTAGGCTCCTCTGCCCTTTCAGTTATATGTCTCCGGCTCTGAGCCTCCTACGACCCGTTATTGTGAGTCTGGTATGCTTTTACATTCAATTTTTACATACCTTATTACAATATTGTTTATCTATTTTATATACTCAGTTGGAGACTAACTTGAGCGTCGGAGTGAATACGTCCGGACCACTCTCGGACTTTCATTCTAACCCCCTTCGGCTCTCGTGATTGTCCTCTCAGGATTCCCGGTCTCCCTTGGTGGTAGTGACGATTTTCTTCGCACAACGATTTAGTCAACATCAATTTCAACTCATTGGTGGCTCGTCAGATAAAGAACTCGGCACAAGAATAATATCAAATATGATAAATTTTGATTGATTAAAATTAATTTGAAATTATTATTTGTTATTATTATTCTTTCTATTATTAAAGTCCACCCATCAGGCAACACTCATACCGTTGCTACTCCTGTTGGATAACCGAGGGTCCAACTCTCAGTTTCATCGAAATGAAAACCCCAAGCAAGACAACATAGAGCAGAACTAACTCACGCTTCGAGATCTACTTCCCCGCAGAGAAAATTCACAGTGATCTAGAGACACAGGATGTGAAGAGGAAGCAACATCTTGGTAGTGACCTCGATAGTGACCCATCTACATCCACCTCCGCATTTATAGTTTTCACCGGCGACATCACTGTCGTCGTAGCCTCCTTATACAATGGGGAAGTAAGTGTTGGAAAGGAGATTGGAAATAGCTGGAGCTAACAGCGGCATGGGCAAAGCACACAGTAATATTCATTCGTATAAAGAATATTATAGTCAACAAATTCACTTGCAATAGTTGTGGCGGTGCGGGCAAAGACATGACAACGTGGGTAAAGACGGATAACTTCGATCTTGCGTGTATGGACACTGTTTTTACGACATGACTCATGTGGTGAGTGGGACTCACTGATCCCACGAGTTAATAGAGCCCACTCTCATTGCAATAAAAAATAAAACGTTCATCTGCAATATCTTCGTTAACTCATCTCATAAATTTACATGAAGGATCGAATTAATTGTACCAATGTCAACTCCATTATTAATGAAACTCACTCCAAATTAAATCAACGTTAAAAATACATGTTACAGTCTAATTCACCATTAACGAAGCACACCAAAATTAAAGTCAATATGATGTATTCAAAAACACACTTACAATACTTGTGACGACGTGGACAAAAACAGACCAATATTAACTCCATTATTAATGAGCCCACTTTCAATCAAATCAATATTAAAGAAACATGTCCCCACGGGATGACCTGTTGGTTAGTGCATGAGGTGTTGCCACAATGAGGTCTAGGGGTCAAATCCTGGCTAGTAACCAGGTTCTTGCCCCCCTTATGTACTAGTCACTGTTCGGGCTGGCTAGACTAGCCCCCGTGATTTACCTCCTCCGTGTTAGTCTTGAGACGGACTGGTGGGGGCACTGGGGGCGAGCGTTTCGCCTTTTGCCACAATTGAAAGATCGATAGGTCATTTCCTCGGAGCAAACTATTAGTTAATATATGAAACGTTATCATCATGAAATCTGAAGGTCAAATTCTAATTAGTAACCAGGTTCCTATTCTTTCTCATGCACTAGTTATTATTCGGATTAGTAATCATTCATGATTTACTTCCTTCGTGTTAATCTTGAAACGAATTGACAAGAACACTAAAAACAAACCTTTTTATCATCATCAAAAGATCGATAGATGTAAAATAGAAGGGAATGACAGTTTTGTTAGCTCACCACTTACACTTGCACTGCGATTATAGATGCTTTTTCTTGTCTGATTGTTTGAATGTCTCGATCACTTAAAGCAACCATTCAGGTAGGTTCACATCTTGCCCCACAATTTATGCCAATTATGATCCGGTTGTAAAAACAATTCATGGCACGGTTGTTAGAAAATTTGCTCATTTTGCAGTAACACACATCTTAGTTGTTCTTCGATCCTGTAATTTGTAGTTTCTGATTCAGTCCAGCTTTTTTCATGGCACAGCTTCAGTATGCCTATCACCAAATTCTACAATTTTTTTTTTTTACTCTGATGCAACTGTTCCTAGACATTTCATATCTAATTTGTTTTCAGTTATGTAGCATTTGGGATACAAACGATGTTGTCGTCGCTTTACAAGCTTCTCGCCTGTATCTTAACCCATCAGTTGGAAACGACTAAGTAAATATAAGTTCTATCCAAAATGTAGTGATGGCAAGGCAGAGTAAGTGAGCAAACATCTTTACGAAGTTCTCCCATGCACAAAAGACGAAAAATTCATAGAACAGAAACTAAAGTTGAACGTACAATGAAAGAAGAAACTTCAACAACTTCTTACATTCTAAAAGAACTTTGATATTTCCACAAAACGATTATACTTGAATATTGAAATCCGAGAAGCATAAACCCAGAAAATTGCTGTAGCTTACATGAACGGAGGAAGTATCACCCATCGTCGTGGATACCTAGGTCTCCCCTCTTTTCCATCAAACAACTGCAACAAAAAGTAGATCAGACACAGACATAACAGTGATGTAATTTGCATCAGACCATGCAAGATATATAGTAACTGCCAACTGGATCTAAATTTCAGAAACCAAGTATATAAAGTAATTAGAATTCACTCGATAGAGAATGGTGTTAGTTTACCTTCTTGAGTCGCCGGTGCTTTGCAAGGGCCCAGTTAGTCATAATGAGAGTAGCAACTACAAGAAACACACAACCTGGTATTGTTTGAGTAGCGATATTGAAACCAAGCCATTGATAGATCTCTGTGGTGTAGTTTGCACAAGTCACTATGTTGAACAAAAACCCACGAGGAATCCGGTAACCACCATTACTATCAGGGTTTCTGAGGTTCCGCAAGATAAGATGACAGTAGAAGTTTGCGAGCTGGCAAATCAACCCAAATGTGAATCCAATCTTCATTTGAAAATCACTGACAGGTGTATACAGTGGGTGATTCACATGGTAAGCAATGTATGCCCCAAAAGTCCAGTAATAGGCACAGTTTCTGAATACATTGGAGAGAGGTGAAGTTGCATGGCTGAATCTATGAACAAAGAAAGTCTCCATGATACGCTTGAAATAATGGAGGCACCAATAGTACAAAGCATATGTCTGGACTGGGTAAATAGTACGTTCACCCTCATAACCGAAGTATTTGTACACTGGAAAGTAGTAGAAGATCGGGTAGATAACTAAAGGACCCAAATACTCCCAGAAGAAAAGAGTGCTGTAAGAAACTTGAACACCTAAATCCTTGAAAATGACAGTTAGGTTGTTCCCATTCCCATCGCAATAATCTGTTAATTTTTTCTTTGGGATAAGCACCACTGGTTTTCCTTTACTTCCGGCTTGCAGTGGAAGGGTAAGGCGCTGTCTTGAAGGATAATATTTTTTAGCTGCGATGTCAGAGGAATCATATGAAACATTATTGTCAGTGATGACCATCGAAATCTTAAGAAAACTTGCATATCTTGACAGATGAAATTGAATAGAACTAGCAATATTATTAAATATTATTAAAAAAAACTAATGTAACAAAGAATGCATGTATGTTGATAATGATTGTAAATGTACTAGAGGAAGTTCAGTCTCTTAGCATGTTGTCAAACTGTGCTAAATTCCACGACACCTATTGTGCCCATTGTTGGTGATTAAACATAGCTGAAAGAATGTAGAGGCAAGAAAACGGGTCAGGATCTTCACAGTGCATCAGTTCTCAGATTCATCTTAAATTACTAGAGAAAAGAAAACAACAGTGGTATTTCTACATATGCTAACCTACTTTAAGATAACTACATGATGCATTATTCTATACATGTGGATAGTGTAAATCATAATTTTATAAAAATCTCAAATTAATCATGTCTATAAAAGATCAAATTTTCTGGCTACCAAGCTTTATACAAAATCATATTATAATGTCAATGGAATTTCTAATTTCTCTACTTCTGCTGAGTTCCTTTGAGAATCTGAGTCCAACCAATAATAAGAATATCCTAGTAATCTCCCTTGTTCATCTCTTTTTACTCGCATTTCTACATTTATTTGTATGATAGCTTGCTTAGCTTTTCTGGACAAGTAAACCTGTGACATTTTGACAAAGTGATATAGGATAATTGTTTTGTCCTTCTTTGTCACAATAGTGATCAAGTGAACCTCTATGTTGATAGTCAATTAGATTAATCTTAATTACAAGTTTTAGTTTATTATAATCACAAACAAATTTGCATCATTTATTCCCTATTATTCTTTAACATCTCTTCCAAGAATATCAGTGGTCTCTTCTAAAATTCCTCATTTGTGGCACTAGATTCTGGGTGTTCCTAACAAGATTCTTTAGTGATTCATTTGCATAATGGTCATTTGTCAATGCATGATTTCATGAAAGATTCAGCAAAAAATTCATTTACACTCCTTGTGAAGTATTAATGTATTACCTTCTTTTATGAAATGAATGCAAATTTCTTTTGGGTATACCTAGGAACTTCATGCTTGGGGATAAATAGTCACTTAATCGAATTTAGCATTGTATCTTGGACCATAATATTAAATCTTGTCAGTACATTAACTAAAGACAGCGCATTCCAACTAAGTAATTCCATGTGATGGGTTGGGACTATGCTGGCAGAGAGGGGTTGATCATGTGAGGGAGGGTATTAAACATAGAAAAGTATAAGTTGAGATCTTTCCTAATACCTTTTGCAATGTGTGCTTTATTTTTTTTGATAATAGGTAAATGGTCTTCCCCTGGTTCGCCTATCAGGTAAATCCGAAGCACAACTTATGCATACTCAAAAGCAGACCTACAAAATATTTGTCCCTAGATTCATCTCTTTAAACTTAGTCAAAGTTGCTATTAGTAATGAATTTTGATACAAATCTTAAATGAATATATAGATTTTCTATATCCAAGCTTTTCATCATTTTGTTTCCTAAAGGTGTTTCATATCCACCAAGTCAGCGGAATATATGTGCAGGCAGTACTCTTACAAAGCATATACATAAATACCAATTTTTTCATTCAAGAAATCAAATGATAACAAAGGAAATTTAGTCAAAATTCAAAATAACCTTTTCTATAGTAAAAGAAGACATTAAAACCTAATTTTATAAATATATCAGGAAAATATGAAATATACTGATGTGTCGCTATTATAATTTTAAAACTATTAGATTTGAGATTATAAATCACTTCATCTACATATTTTTGAGCCACATACCTACAATCAATCACAAATATTGAAGATTAACCAAGACCATTTACCATTGTTTATTACATAGGCACAATGTCAAATTTACTACCGCACTACAAAAATTAACAAAAAAGATATGAATGATACGCAGCTCAAGTGATGCCAAAGTACCAAGTTTGTAAGCATAAAATTTTAGGTATTGTCTTCTAGCCGTTCTACTCAATATTGCTGCAAAGGAGTGAGCATGTCTAAGTACAACCATTTCACTTTTGCCCCCATTTGGAACCTAATGGAGGGTTCTAATACTTTTTTGGAGATGTGTTTGTGCTCACTCGCATGTGGTTGTAACGGGTTCTCTACAATTTCAATCAGTCTAATATAAGAAAACGGGGTTGGAATCTCAACATGAATATAAGAAAAAAGGAATTAAAGGCCAGAAGCAACTTACTTCGAGCATGTATAGCTTCCTGAAGATCGCTCACAATAGCCTGAAAACGCACGCCAATAAACAAAACTTTAAACTCGTATCGATGAACAAATCTATCCGAAAGAAAAATCAAATCCAAAAACTTCTGGTAAGCACATCCAACGATAAAGAGCAACAAACTAGAAATACAAACCACCGAAATTTATGACAAAGAAAGACCTCAAGAGTCAGCTTTTCAAGGGTTTTTGGACAAATCCCTCCGACAAATCATTAAAAAAATGAAATTCCCTTATCAGACAGAGAGAAAGCGAGAAATACCTCATCGGTAAGTTCAATCCCACCCTTGACGACCTCCCTCCCACTGCGAGACACGAGGTTCACCTTCATCCTTCTCTACCTCGAAGCAAGGGCAGATCACAAACGGGGACGACAGGCCCTTCTGTAGCATTTATACGGAACTATTTCGACTCAGATCCGACAACGTTGGGCCGAATGGGGAAGATAAAGAAGTTACGCCCTGAGATCTACTGGATCCGTTGGATCGGCGAGCTCCGCCGTTCATCGTTGGTCACGCAAGCCTCTTTGTATTGATTGGGAGGTAATGCATATAGTTGGGAGTCGGAAGATCTAACTAACCAAATTTAATGAGAAAAAAAAAATTAAACAATTGATAAATACTTTTCTGAAAATAATTTTTCTTATGAATGTTCTGGGTGGTAAATGGCTTGTTCCATCGTCTTCGTTAGTTAATATCCTACGATCAACCAAAAAAAAAATATGAATAATTATTAATTTAAATTTTGATTAATATATAAAAAAATAAAAATTTAATTATTAATTAAAAATTAATTTTATAATTTTATAATGATAATATTTAATGTATTAGTTAATCGTCCACGAGAGAGTCATGTTCTTGACACCTAGTTCGATAATTACTCATTGGTTTGGGAGCACAAAGCATTTAAATTTCTTATCTAGATTGATCGACTTTAATTGCATTCTTTTCCTTAAAATAAATGAAAATGATTTTTTTTCCCTTCAATTCAGATAAGAAAAATAAAATATATAATTCAGTTCTATTGTTCTCTCCCTTCAGTTCAAGCTTGACACAGGTCGTCCGCATTCCCGCTGCCGGGCGTCATATTGCTCTCCACCAACCTCCTGCTGAAGTACACCTCCTCCGACCGGTCCAACCGTCTCAACGACGACAAGCCGCTCGCCTTCGCCGAGGTCGAGCCGCACGAGATCAGATGCATCAGCACCGCCGTGGCCTTCACTCTTCCGCTTAAGCAGCCTCTTTCCACCCTCTCCTTGTCCTCTGACTCCGCCGTCACGATCCGGCAGCCTTCCGCCTTGATCAGCGCTTCCAGCGTCTCCGGGCTCGGCGACGATATCTCCTCTCGGTTGAGCTCGGAGGCGGGGTTCTCTACCATCGTCAGTGTCTTTGGCTTCTCGTCTTGGTTCTCCTCGGTCGGATCAGCTCGCCGGCGATGACCCCTGTGCTCGTCCGTCTGGGTGGACGCGTCACTCGACTTGATGGTGGAAGAGAGAAAGGCGTCACCTTGCACGCGTTTATGGGTCTCCAAAGACTTCCCGCTGCTGGTGGAGGAAGAGGCGGAGCTTTCCGTGGAAGCGGAGGAAGAGGAGTAGAAGTGCAGGATCTGTGTTCCTTTGAGCACGTACTCATTGCGATGAACAGGGTGGATGAAATCATCTCCCAACAGATCATGCCACACATAGCCATTTCTGTAGTTCCTGATATGCAACAAAACGAAGAATTGAGGGGGAACAAAAAAACCAATCATCGAGATCAGTTGATCCTTCTCCAGTGTTCTTACCTTTTGCAAGACCAGGAGTACATGTCCGCCATGCCCCGGCCTCTGAGAACATGGAGACGGCTGATGACATCTGCAAACAAATCGCTCGATGAAATGCTTACAAGAGATTTTGATGATGTTTTACATTACCCATTACCTCTGAGGTAGAGCCCTTCTGCAGAGGAGAAAGGAACCTCCATGAAATGAGGTTGGTCGAGGTTGCCATTCCTTGAGACGTAGTAAACCACTTGAGCTTTTGCTCTCGGCTTCGGCTCTGTCCACACCTTTGTACTCTCTGCCCTCGTCTTCGGAGTAAGCTCAGCTCTCCCTCTGGAAACAACTGCCATGGCTCAATCGTCCCAAGGTTTAAGAAGGTCGTTTTCTCTAAGGAAGCTAGGAATTGAAGAATGGCATTTACTGAACATGAAGTCAGGTATAGAACTGAAATAAAAAGGACTTTCAAAAGGCAGATGAAAAGAAGAACAAGTACGAAGTCAACCCTTGGCAATAAGTTATCAACCTCCATGCAGCTTTTCCTGCTGCACAAGCTGCAACAGTGACTCAGAAAAAAGTTGGGTGTGATTTCAAAATGAAGATGGCGCCACAAGTATCTTGTACCATTGGTCCACTCATTGCATTAATGCTCAGGTGTCATGCCCTGAAGAGCTTGTTGAGAAAAAAATCACGAGCATATTCAATTTTAGCAAAAAAAAAAAGGCATATAATCCTTATAAAAGGTGCCAAATTCCAAGAAGAGGTGCAAGAATCACGCTGCTCTAAACACCAAAGACAAACAAGAACAATTTGAGAGATTGTAAGCGACTGCATTCTGTCCCATTTCAAAACGTGCTGATGCGTACAATAAGAAGGAACAGGAGAGTCAAGTTGAAATATAGACCAAGGTATGATTAGGTCATTTCGATTGCTTGTATCATCAGTCACATCCATCATGTGGGAGGAGACCCGGCACTTGTTCTGTCTCCAGGTAACAGACAAATTGGTGTTGAAGGTGGCCACCATGTGATCTTAATCCAGAAATGGGAGCTCACGAGCTGGACGAGTCATCAAGCTCAGCGAACTGGCCGTGTCCTTTTGCCAAGAGCATGTTACGCGATTCGCCACGAGATGGAAAGAATATGACATATCCCGATAGGAAAATTTGGCTTTTATACTTTCTTCTAGCTCAAGATTTGCAGACGATTCCTCAGATTTTTCAAAAAAGTAATGATCATAAATTTGACCCATTTAAGAACAAAGGAGCAGAGATGTCCAACTTTTGTACAACATGCAGATATAATTAGTTGTTTACTCCAGTGTGTAATCGAAGTATTAGTATCCGTGTCGTATGACCTTTGATTTCGGATGAATTTGATAAGTGAGTGATGAAATCTTTCACGAGTTTATTGAATATATTGAGATAGTATCTAATTATGTTAGGGAACTCCTAAAATAGATTTAACTTTGTTCTTGCAATTAAATAGTTGACAGTTATGCTTTTCACACACACACAACTATTGTGGTTGTGAGTTTCATGTCTACCACTTAAATTCAAGTTCCACGGAGCTTAAACTTCTACAATTCCCTTCTTCCTTATTAGCTGCTTGCTCAAACGCACCATCCGATTAAAAATGGAGCTTGTTTAGTTGTTTGACAGTAATGCCAAATGTGTTTGGATTACTGCTACCTTCTCTATCAGATATGCTATTCAGAGCAAATGACAAGAATTTTAACCTTGTTTATAATTTATTTAACCTATGAACTATAAATTGTTTAACTATTCTAACACCTCTTCTCGCGACTCCTTGAGAACCAAATATCGGTGATGATTCCAACTATATCAGTCCCTTAAGTTTGAAATCCACTTTTATTATACAAAAAAAAAAATGAGAGTTTGAGGGTTTCCATCATCTAATTCTAAAGAAAGACAACTTCAAGAGCATGTTTCTATAGTAGGAGTTGAGTAGAACTCTCTAAGATCCTATTAGTTTTTGCAAGTGTTATCCTTCCAAGGTATATGTTCATGTGCTGGTGGACTACTCAATGGATGAGTCATCGGTAGATTGGATGTATTTTTGACCAAGTCTCCTTAGGTCACCAGATGAGGGGAGGCAATGTGGAGATATTGCACCGGAATAGAGGGGAAAGAGAATCGGAGGAAGTTAGAATGGAAGCCCGGAGGTGGTCCGGGCGTCTCCTCTCCGAAGCTCAAGTTAGTGATCGAAAACAGGAAAGGTGAATGAAACTATAGTAAGGCATTTATCGCATAGCTTCTTCTGTGTGGGGAGACTTACTTATATACCTTCAAAGGAGAAGTACCATTTTTATTAATGAGGTATGTTACCCAAGTAAGATATATCTACGATGGTAATGAGGTCTTCGTACTGTCAGAACATCTTAATCGTACTGTCCTCATCCCTTGCACGTTCGGTATTTATTATTAATGAGTATATGTTACGTCAAATCTATAGGCTCTGTCAGTCTTTAATGAAAATAACACCCAGTGTTTTATCTGAGCGAGAGATTTATGACCGATAGGTCTGTTCGATCCGGTCGGCGATAGTTACGCTCCGGTCTGGAAATCTTCTTGCTTAGGAAATTACCCGACCGGGTATAGGCATTATGAGGAGTCACAATCATCTAATCGAATATCCGAAGTTTTTTGACTTTATCGGTCGGTGTGTAACGAATACCGGTCGGGATATAGCAAGACATTCCCTTTGGTCTCCACTCTAATCGATGACTTTCACATGGATTCTTGACTACTACACTCGGTCAGCAAGTGAAGATTACCGATCGGGATTCAATAAGACCATCCCTGAGTTGGCTATTGATTTTGACCTCCACATGGGCTCTTGACTATTACACTTAGTCGACAAGTGAAGATTATTGACTGAGATTCATCGAGACCATCCCTGAGTTGATTATTTACTTTGACTTCTACGTGGATTCTTGACTACTACACCCGATCAACAAGTGAAGATTACCGATCGGGATTCATCGAGACCATCCCTGAGTTGATTATTAACTTTGACCTCCATGTGGGTTCTTGACTATTACACTTGGTCGTCAAATGAAGATTACCAATCGGGATTCATTGAGACCATCCCTAAATTAACTATTAACTTTAACTTCCACGAGTTCTTGATCGCATTTCCCATATCAGTATATATGCTGATCTGATTAGTTTGAGGAACACTGACACCGCATTTCCCATATCAGTATATATGCTGATCTGATTAGTTAGAGGAACACTGACACCATGTTGCTTGAACAGTATTGTTTTGATAGGTGGTTTGCTAAGGTGTTGACATAAATGTTGGTGGTCACTAGTTAGTCAAGTCATTTTCACTTCCTATGTTGTGGATTTATCACCCGAGTGGTTGGTGGAAAGCATCAATCGACTCAGCAATGGCAAGCCAAAGTTGCTGCTGAGGACTTCATGGACAAAGTGGTAGGGCCAAATTCCTCTAGTCAAGTTCAAGTTGAATGCTTCTGCTCAAAACAAAAAAGAAGTTCAATTTGAATTCCTTTTCGATTGCCATTAGCGTTGCTTGACAGTGAGTGATCCACTTGTATGAGTGTTTGGTACTATGTTGTTTTGTAGCTATTTTAGTGATAATATTTTTCTCATGCCCGTTTTGTTTGTCTTGCCGATTCATAGTAGATTGTTAGTACTCGAAAACAAACAACTCGTCTCATGTCTTTTGCGGATAAATGAGTTAAGAGAAAGTTAGTGCATAACTATAGAACTAGTGGCAAATTTTCAGATTCAAAATGGGCTTCAGGATAAAATGGTATGGAGATGGAATGCAAAGGGATGCCTTTTAGTCACATCGACCTACTAGTTCTTGACAAGGACACAGAGAAACAACTGCATCTTTAGAGTTGAACCTATTGGACAATCTTCGCCGGAGATTATACGAGAAATATACTAAATTGTGAAAGAGAGACTTTTTTCATGCACATGTTCACAACATCAATACTTGAGATTCCATATAAACCAATCATCATATCTTAAAACTCCTAATGTAAAACTAAAGTTTTCATTCAATAAAATCTCTTCCTTCCGTTATTTTTTTCCATTCACATTTTTTCCAACGGAACCTTGCCGATCCCTAAGTATTCGAAGATGGTTGAATCTGTGCGTGTCCTGGGCAAGCGGGCAAGAAAAGAGCAACAAATCGCCTAATTCACAAAACGAAGCTTACGGTGGCCGATAACTCGGACAGGCAACAAACATGAATCTGAAGATGGAAAACAGCAAACGCAGAGGCAATGATCTTTTGGCAATCCTTACATTTGGCTTCCAACAAGTTTTCAGCGGTATTGTTGTTATTTTTTGGCACTTTGCTTGGCAAGAATCTCCTTTAGTAACTCAATCTAAGTAAATCTTCTGCACGATCTAAATTTATACATTTATATATGATGACAGTAGGATACTCCCCTATTTCCACTCTATTTTTTAATATAAAAAAACTAAATTTGGGAGTAGACTTTTTTTAATCTCAATGGGGAATCAATCCCTCGTTTGGATACCTAGCTGTTTGGAATACAAGTGAGTGGCAACCAACGAGTAAATTAATGTGGTCGACCGAGCATGATCCTGTCCTGATCATACAGTAGCTAGCACAACCCCCTTTCATGGAAGGACAGTGTTCAAGGGATCTGCACGCTAAGCCCCCTTTCATGGAAGACTCCTTTTAGTGGTGGTGCTCATTGATCACGGCACTTTGGCTTGGTGGGACTGTCATGCCATGCTTAGACAGGAGAAATGCTTATATCGAGGAACGAAAGGAGTTCAGTGGATTGCTAAAGTTGAAAAACAGGCCACATTTGTAGCCCGACACGGACCAAATCTAACCTCGTCCGGGACCCACCATGTTCAACGCAGTCACACCTCCATTAATAAGAAGGCAACGCCATGGCTCCTCTCTGCTTCTCTAGCCCAAGCAAACAAAGGCCAAAGCTAGGCATGTTCGGTTTCTCCTCTTACCACCCGGTTTTGTTCTATGAGGAGGCGGCGGCTCCGCCTCACGATCTTCTTCCCGATGGCAATAACTCCTCCTCCCAGCTCCCTCTGTCTTATCTCCACAGGAGCAGCAGCGGCCAATCGCTCCCCCTCCACTACCTCGACGTTAAAGCTGGCCCGGTGAGGCGCGTCCTCAGCGCCGGCGACCTCCAGGTCGCCCCGAGTCGCCAATTTTGTCCTCCCATACTTTTAAAAAATCCGATTTTGAATCGATCGCCGCGTTCAAACCTGAATCTTTGATGTTGTTCGATGGATTATTGTGATAGGGAATGAACTGTCCGAGCGCGAGTCATCGAGTGGGGCGATACAACGCCGAGGAGAGGAAGGAAAGGATCCAGAGGTACCGAAGCAAGCGCAACCAGAGGAACTTCCACAAGAAGATCACTGTACGCGCGTCGATTCAAACACCGTTTCGATTTTGAAGTTATCATAACTCGATCAGATCTTTGTCCTTCTAAGTATGCATGTAGGAAGACACTGGCCGACAGCCGGCCGCGAGTGCGGGGTCGGTTCACGAGAAACGAAGGCATGGAGATTGAAACAGAGACGGAGGCGGCGGCATCGGAGACGGCGAACATCGTGAAGTTATATAGCCATGATAACCACGAGGAAAAAGAGAGAATGCGACACAACGTGGACGTGGACGCCGATTGGAGGAGCCATTTGCAAGCGGCGCTGGCGACAGAGGACGAAGTCAATAGCTTCTACGACGAGGATCTCATTGCCAGCTTCGCCGACGCCTTGTCCATCAATCTGTACTCCTAAATGCGACAAAGGAGGGAATGATACGACGGAAGTCGGAATGTTTCTTCTCCTATCAGTCATTTTGCTTCCACGAAGCTGACTGTATGACATCAGTTTATGTGTTCCTAAACGCACATGTATATATGGATATGTAAATTGAAAATCTCTCATGAGATCTATAATAATTATTATGTAATTATTAGATTCTCTAATAAATAATTAAAAAAATTAAATTTTAAATTTTAGATACAGTATATTATATAAAAAAAATCATGAAAAATAAATCAAAATTTTCTAAAAAATGAATATAAGAATGTTGATCATTTGAATGAGTCTTTATTAGCACTTCTTGATTTATCTTGATGATGAGTGAAAAAAAATTCATGAGGTCAAATCGGTCACTTTAGATCCGACGTTATCCGATCTGATTAATTATTTTTATAATCATTCGGGTTGATCTCCATCTCCTCTATCTCTCTTCTCATCTATTTCGGGGGTGCAATAAGGTTTTAGATGGATACTCAAGAGTATACTGTTCGATTCTCAACTAAGCACCTACATAACTCTATTTTGAAGAATTTTTTTTTTTGAAAAATAACACGAAGTACGATTATTTAGATGAGATCAGATAACTCCACCACGTAGAGAGATCATGTTTTCGGCCCAACGTCTCCACGGGATGAGCTGTTGGATAGTACATGAGGTGTTGCCACAATGAAATTTAGGGGTCAAATTCTGACTAGTAGCCAGGTTCCTGCCCCCCTTATGTATTAGTCATGGTTCGGGTTGGCTAGACTAATCCCGTGATTTACCTCCTCCGTGTTGGTCCTGGGACGAACTGACGAAAATGCTGGGGGTGAATATTTCACCTTTTACCACAATATTTTCGGCTCATGGTGTAGAGTATGATGACCTATAATGATAGGTTGATCGTGGAGGTCGGCTTCCGGTGGTCTTCGATGCAAGTATTTTTTTTATATTATGAGAATGAAATGTGCGTGCTTATGTTGAAAAGGAACATCGTGTCATTGCTCCCTATTCGCCTCTCTTTCAACCCCTATCCCTACACATTTACTTGGATAAATCTCACGAATCCATGACATAAAGTAGGACAAAAATCACCGTCCAAGTGATCCGCCTTGCATCTCACCCGTAGAGGTATAATCGAATCGAGTCAAACTGAATAATAAGAGACTCGAGCTTAGCTCATTTTTTCTAAACTTGAGCTCAACTCGTTTTTGATTCGAGCTTTAATTCTTAAAATTGAGTTCAACTCGTAATAAAATTAAATAACTCACAAACGACTTGAGCTTGACTCAACAATAATTTATTTAAAAATTAAACGAATTTAATTAGTTATAATAATTAACATGATATTATTATATTTATAATTCATATGATATTTAATTATATATATATATATATAAATGAATCTCTTAATAAAAATATTCGTAAGTCTCTTAACGTATACGTTCGCGAGTCTCTAAACGAACACGTTCACAAACTCACGAACCAAATATTATTAGACTCGAACTCGACTCAATAATATTTTTGAGTTCGAAATTAAACTCGCGTTAACTTAATCGAATGATTTCTTTATTCGAATCGAAATCCAAATAACTCACGAGAGCAGCTCCACTCATTTACATTTCTACTCATCCGCTTGAAGTGGCTCGGCACCATCTAAGTGGTCAGGGTGCCATGCACGCGAGGTCACAGCTGCCACAGTGGATGTGGCGCATCCCCAAGGTCATTGCCGCTACATCCTCAAGGCAAAACCTGTCGATAAAAGAGTCTCTCCATTGTTTGCTTTCTCCAAGAATCTAGCTTTTCATTCAAACTAAATATACATTTTTAAAAGGGGGG
>JBBUKS010000059.1:2098332-2112613 GCA_038050645.1 Hedychium gardnerianum | reverse complement strand
GGCTGGCAACCTAACGCAACCCTCCTCCTTTATCCGGGCTTGGGACCGGCCATGACTAGTTCATCATGGGCGGAGTTGATTCTCTAATGAATAATTAAAAATTTTAAAATTTAAATTTTAAACGCGGTGTCTTGTAAAAAAAAATTCTCTCATAAAAAGTGGGCTAAATTTTTTCTTCAGTAAAAAACGAGTCTAAGAATACTAATCATTTTAATGAATCTCCATTAGTACTTTCTGATTTATTCCGATAACGAATGAAAATTTTTCGTGGGATCGAATCGATCATCTCAGATCTGACGTTATTTGATATGATTAATTATTTTTATAATAATTCGGGGTGATCTCCATCTCCTCTACCTCTCTTCTCATCTATTTCGAGGGTGCAATAAGGCTCTAGATAGATACTCAAGAGTCGTTCGATTCTCAACTAAGCACGTACATAACTCTATTTTGGAGAATTTTTTTTGAAAAATAATACTAAGTACGATTATTTAGATGGGATCAGACAACCCCACCAAGCAGAGAGATCACGTTTTCGGCCCATGGTGTAGAGTATGACGACCTATAATGATGAGTTGATCGTGGAGGTCGACTTTCGGTGGTTTTCAACGCATGTATTTTTTATATTATGAGGATGAAATGTGTGTGCTTATGTTGAAATGGATCATCGTGTCATTGCTCCATATTTGCCTCTCTTTCCTTACACATCTATTTGGGTAAATCTCACGAATCCATGACATAAAATAGGACAAATCCCTGTCCAAGTGATCCATCATGCATCTCACCCGTAGAGGTATAAACGAATCGAGTCGAGCTGAATAATAAGAAGTTTGAGCTTGACTCAATTTTCCTAAGCTTGAACTCAGTTCGTTTTTGATTCGAGCTTTAATTCTTAAGATTAAGCTTGGCTCGTAATGAAATTAAATAGCTATTCGAGCTTAACTAAAAAAAGTTTATTTAAAAATTAAACAAATTTAGTTAGTTATAATAATTAACAAGATATTATTATATTTTTATATATATAGAGAGTTCTGTTAACCTGCACACCTTATCATGCACAATCATGAACACCTGTTGAGGTGACCACCTGCACATCATTGATCAAAATATGTGTGATATGATCAGTGAACAGGATTATATCACCTCACCAGGTGCACATGATTGTGCAGGATAAAATGTCTAGACTATCAAAGTCCTATATATAAAATAAGATAAATAAGTCTCTTAATAAAAATGTTCGCAAGTCTCTTAAGATATATACGTTCGTGAGCTTCTAAATGAATACGTTCACAAACTCACGAATCAAATATTATTAGACTCGAACTCGGCTCAATAACATTTTTGAATTCGAAATCAAACTCACGTTAAATTAATTGAATGATTTTTTTTTCGAATCGAAATTCAAATAGCTCGCGAGAGCAGCTCTACTCATTTACACTTCTACTCATCCGCTTGAAGTGGCTCGGCACCATCTAAGTGGTTAGGGTGCCATGCACGCGAGGTCACAGCTGCCACAGTGGAGGTGGCGCATCCCCAAGGTCATTGCCGCTACATCCTCAAGGCAAAACCTGTCGATAGAAGAGTCTCTCCATTGTTTGCTTTCTCCAAGAATCTAGCTTTTCATTCAAACTAAATATACATTTTTAAAAGGGGGGCGGATGATTCACTACCCGAATCCAAATTATCTGTGCAACAATTTGGACATAAAAATGACGAGAAAAAAGGACATTGCTCGGATGAATTGAGGAAGCAAAGGAATTCAAAATTGGAAAGGAAAAAAAAATCCTATGAAAGAGTAAGAGAAAAAACAATCTAGAGAAAACAAAAACAAAAGAAAAGAAAGAAGAATGAGAAGAAAAAGAACAAGAAATAAGAGGCTCACGATTACACAAGACAACCTCACATAGAGTCGCCGCCCGCGGTTACGCAAGGTTGCACGGGGCCACCGCTCACAACCGCAGGGAGAAATTTAAATGGATAAAAAAATATCAAAAAAATAATCCACTAATGAATTTGTAAATTCATCTTCCTATTAGATAAATAGAAAAAAAAAATTATTCATTTTTAAAAAAATAAATAAATAAATTTTTTATTTCTTTCCTTCCGAATAGACAAGGGTACATGTAGCTCGTTGAGGGTCAATATATGCTCTAGAGTAATCATTGCACTAAACTAATATTATCCTAGTAATACTTTGTAGTGTGGGTGTTGAATATGTGCTCTCTCCATCTTGTGTTAAAGAACTTATTGAGCACATCACATGCTCTTGGTCAACAAAATCTTGAAGTTGCAGCTTCCCATTAATGAATATGCCCATCTAATATCGACACATAAAGATGGTGAAAAGTGAAAGTGCGCGACAAGGGATCTCAAACATCATCAGTCAGCATCTGAATGAACAAGAAGCATTTGTAGTACCTTTCACTTTAACGTGCTCATGATGAAATTCCATTGACCAGCCACAAATTCCGTGACCAAGATTTGAAGGATTCTGCAATTACTAAACATTCATTATCTATGTGATAAGGATTGATGTCATTTTGACCTAGAAGATATTGAAGCATGATTGAGCTAAATATATAAAAGAGAATCCAAGTAGCATCATCAATGTAGTTCACTGTTAGACAAAACAGTAAAACAGGATTAAAATAATCCACAAGCAATCATTCCCTCAAGTTCACTCGTAGTAAGGAGACATTGAACTATCTTAATCAACTAAACGAAGAGCATAGTGAAGTAGGGGTTCAAACAGGCTTTAGAATAATTTTCTCTCATTAAGATTGACAAAATTGGGTTAGGTGTGATGGAACCAATAAAATAGAAATATAATGTTATTTCATACTCCTAAGAAAATCAAATTTCAGCTCTATAGCACGTTCATTCTATTAAATCAGTTTATTTTACATCATGTCCATTGTAGCTCAACTATATTACCATGCTCTATTATCTTATAGTACAAAATATATCTCAAGGAAGTGTAATAATCTACCAGGATATAAGTGGCAACCATTACCTACATCTTCAAGTCACTGGTGCAGTAGGATATAGCTGAACCCAGGTGAATTCCTCTTTGTATCTTACACTTGATTCACAGGAAGCTAGACATGTATATATGACAACGGTCCCCCAATCAAGCGAATCGGAATCATTTTTCACGCCAAGGTAATAAAGCAGCTGAGGCATGATCTGAAAAAAGAAGACAGAAATTATATAAGAAGAACCATTATAAATAGGTGTTACGTGATACAGCTGCCAGCATTCTCTAATTTTTGTTTAAGGTAAATGAGCTGAGCTGAGCTGAGCTAAGTTGATGAGGATCATACTATTTATTTCAATCCTCTTTATTGCTACCCCAATGGTAATTTATCTATCAGAACAGGCTGATTCTACATAACAATTACTTCCATTTTGCTTTCTGTTCCTACTTCCATAGCAATCAAGTATTTAACGTTTGGGCAGTATCTGAAACAATTGATAAGTTGTGATAAGAAAATTTATTTTTGTACCAAACCTGGAATTCATAGCTTAGGGAGCCATTGCAGTACTTGCACTTGGGTATATTCACCAATGAGGGGCGCCCAATTGATAAAGGCCACAGTGGATTTACCATCAAATCTCGAGAATATCTATTGAAAATTACATCAGTCCACAATCAACATGAACCCTTTACCAACAAAACTGAACAACTGATACAAAATTACATTTGAAGTATGTTATCATGATGTGATTATTCATAGTGGTAAAACGAGAAAATCTAAACTCCATCCTCAGACTTAAGCATCAGTCAACTCTTAACTGATTGACAAATAAGATATGACTAGTATGACATAGGCATGCTTATCAGCTGACAAAAAAAGATCTGGAAATTATTGAAGAACAAATTTAACCCTCACCTCAAAACTTGGCTAGGACATTTGGAAATTCTTTCTTGAAATGAGGCCCAACTCTTTTTGTTGTCATCAGCCTTAATAAAATATTATATGAAAGTTAAACAAATTATTCAAATAGAGAAGGCAATATTGAAATGGAAGTTAGAACATACCTCAAATTTGTCCAACAAAAACTGATATGTGTCGTCTGTTATGTGTTTAGGCGCCAATGATGATGTTTCACAATTAGTATCTTCAGAAGCTTCCAAATCATAAGCACATTCATCCTCTATGACCATCTCATATTCAGGCCATAATATACTACATGCAACTAAATCACCAAATATGTCAGTTAAAATTCGTTCCCTATTGCATGTCAGTAAAATATGCATCCGACCTTTATCAGGAGATTTTTCTCTAGGGACACTGGAACTATTAGTTTCCATGTTACGTATAATCTGATGACACTGGATTTTATGGCCTGATTTCCAATGCATAACCTGGTAGTTGGGAAGAAAACAATTTATAGTTGAGAAAAGTCACTTAATCAGCACATCTTTGTGAAGGTACCTGATGTTTCTCAGAGCAGTAGCATGCTCGCTTACAACTACTACAAACTTTCTCCCCTTTCCATGTGCCACACCAAAAGCAAAGTGCAGCTAAAAAAGAACCATAAAAGAAAAATTGGAGAACTTCTCAACATAAACCCATGGTGAATATTTAATCTCAAATAATAAACCTTTTCTAAAAGCAATACAAACTAGTTGAAACCACATAAAGCAGAAAACAAAAATTAATAAAGGCATCATCATCATGTTCTAGGCTCATATACCTTATTTTTTACTTTTAACCGATTGTATCAAGCAATCAACATGACAATTCAATCAACTAAAAGGATATCTAAATTGATCTAACAGACAAGATAAAATTAAAAAAAAAAAGGGAAGCAATGCCAGCTGGTTTAGAGTAAGATGGTTAGGTTCTAGAATGTGAAGTGGATTGGCCAGGATAAGTTAGGTTAAGATATATTATGATTTAATAGTTGCAGATTACTTATAGATCTGCATACCCTGTTCTATTCTCCATCTCTACGTTCAACATATTTTAATCATCAGTGTTCATTAATTGTCAGTGTGCTTGCACCATTGCACCACGATGCAATCATAATTAGTGTGCTTGCACCACGATGCACGTCTCAGGTAAAATCTTAGAAAGTAATTGCACTCAAGTCCAGTAGATGATTGATATGAGTTTTACTTCTGATAGCTATTGGTTTAGCACTTCTACGAGATGGAAATTTCCATCCACCTTGCACTGAACTGAAAATTCAAGCTTCAGATAGAATTAGTGCATAACAGGACATTCTGTCTTTAGGATGATATTGATATTACTCTGAATTTTTTTTTCCAAATAAATCTCACATATTACTCTCAGCATTCTCATCTCTGTTAAATTTATTTTTTATATATGTTTCCTGTTTGCCCAAGTATGAGTAGGTGTACCACATTAATACAAGTTTTTCATTAGCCTATAAGGAAACAAAGAAGAGACATAACTTGAAAATATATATATATATATAGAGAGAGAGAGAGAGATATTTCAATTGCTCACTCTTTATCTCCATCAATATCTCCTTATTGAATAACATATCCAACATGTATAAAAGATTCTTGCTTAAAGTGAATTTTATATCCATCCGTCTTATTTATTTTATCAATTATTTTACTAAAAATTCAAGTTTCAATATTAAGCTTCTTAACGTTCATCACTCAACAAGATATCATCTAAAATAACATACACCAAGGAGGTTCATCTTGAATATGATTGATGACTTCATCTAGTAATAAAGTAAAAAAATATAAAAAATTAAAACTGACTGCTGATGTGGATATTGTATGCCACCTTTATTATTATAATCATCGCTACCATCATCAAGTTCTATTTGTTCCAACTTAATTATTATCCATTTTATTGAAAAACTTTTCCTATATTTCTCAAGCATCTTCTTAGTTATCAAAATTTTGTTGAGTAAATTAACCAAATAATATCATTATCTCCTACTTCAAACTTCAAAAGAAATATCATGAAGACAAACACTTTTTCCTACTTCAATTTTCTTTGAAGCCTCTTTAACCTCATTTGATCGATCTATAATTATTGAACTTATAATATCTTTTAGTCTCTAAACTAGATTGTTCCTGCCTTCCTGGTGCTGATTATGTAATTTGACATTTCTAGAATACTTATTATGTACTTAGTAAAAATAAGGCGTGTTTAATAGGACACAGATATAAGAGAGGGGACTTGGGAAGATAGGAAGGTTAGTGCCCCTTGTTTACTTGAAAAGAAAGACAGAAAATAACAAGAATTTTTCCTTCGCAATTTTTCCACCAAAACTTGGGCAAAATAGGAGAAAGGTTGATCAATGTCTATCGACATATGGTGGCCAGATAATTTTTAATTCCCCACCCCCCCTTCTTTGTTCACTTCCCTCGTAACCTCGTAACAATATAAGGACATTTCTTTATCTCTTATTCCCCTCAATATTCAGTCCTCTCCCACTCACCTACACCCTTCGTGGTAGACATAGTATCAAACTACTCCCTAAAAGGAACAGGGATCCTGTTGGTATTATTGGATTCAAAGAGACCCGTTAAGTACAGTATTTAGGTTCTATAAAAGGCTAAAGCACAGTGAAGACCACTCTAAAATTGTTTTCTTAATATATGCTGAGTAACCTTGAAGGCAGTGACATTATAACCCATTGCGAGAAATTAGGTTTGAACTCCATAACTATTTCCTAAAATTCAAGATCATATTAGGTTCCCCTCAGGAAATCTGCTAAAAGTAAATTGGTCAGCAATTCAATATGGAAAGTTAAAGCTTGTTACCCATACAATAATCCTAATCACTTTTCTCCATCTCCACTAAGGTTTTGTTATATTTTTAAATATCTGTAGGATCACACTACCTCGTTGGATCAAGTTATCTACCGACTCTGAAAGGAACAGTCACAAACAAATGAACCAGAATTTAACACGAGTGATGCAAGACTCATCTTAGCTAAAAAGAAATGAAGAGCACAAATGACAAAACGAGATCATCAATCTTTTCGACAATTTTATCATACAAAGTTAATTACCTCCAACACTCAGTGGCTTGTCATTCCCATCCCTCCTGGGTGGCTCACTCGAGTAGAAAGCATTGAATCGTGGTAATTGGCACCGGAAGACTTTCACACTTTGAAGATTAAAAAAAAATGATTGCAAAAAAATAATAAGTGACATGAATGACAGAAGCAAGACAAAAAAGAAGTTGAAAGGATATTAATATGTAAGTTTTGTGCAAAGAACACCGTCGCACCTTCGTCTAGGATCTTCTTCTCTGTGTTTCCACTGCTCATACTGGTTTTGGAGAAGACATGACATGGATGGGCACAAAAACACATATAACATTCGATGGAAAGTAGACTCTTTATCAGAAATTGGAGCATAAATCTGCAAAAATTGGGACCTTGATAGTATAGTATCACCATGACTAAGTAGGATATACACTAACAGCACGAAAGTATATTTGCCTGAAGAAGAAACTGAAGAGGCTTTTCACAAAAATCACAAATAGAAGACTTCCCTGTAGGCAAGTCCAATGGATCCAACCATGCCTATAATGATGCAACTAGATTAGTACTTGAAATTATTTAAAGAAGGTCATTTTGCCAAAGAAAAACACGTACAGGAGCACCTCCAGTTTTGCTTGGGAATAGATGGCGAAGAAGGAACTTGGGGTGCATGGGCTTCTCAAGAATACCAAGTGTTACGTATTCCTCTAATTCATCTTCTTCCTCTAACTCCTCCAACTCAATTTCTTTATCAAGAGACAGTTCTTGAAATGATATGATGTCATTCGTGTCAGGATCCATCCAATTTCAACAATCTAATGAAGACAACAAATAGAAAAATTCTTGAATTAATTTTTTAGGATATTCGAAGGTACACATGCTATGAAGAATCATACATAACCCTTTTATTTACTTCTGCACATTATATATATCTCTAGGTGATTGATTCTGTGCTTATAGTGTATACATGAAAAAACTCTGCAGTAGCCATGTAAGTAAGTAGCATCACTGCACTAGTGAACTCTGGACATAACAAAACTCCAAATTTTTATCAGCTTATTTTGTTAACTCATGTATTTATGCCTAAACAAGGTATCCCTCATCACCTAAACACTATCATTATCTCCTTATTGTCATCCTTTTTCTGATTTCCCCATCTCAATTAAACAAACACTACTAGTATGCACAACTTCCCTCATGTCTCATCCATCACAACCGCAGTTCATTTTCTTTATACTCCATACATCACACTTTTTCCATCCTTCATGATAGACCATCAAAAATAAAAGCAAAATAAGTTTTCCATAAAAAGTATACACTGCAAGGATAAAATTGAACAGAGCAGCAGCAACACAAAGTATGCGCACCATTGCACTTTTGCATCCACAGGAGCAGTGCATGAGCTCTTACTGACCATCAGAGCTCTGAGTGAGAATGGTAATCATGATGAAATCGTGTTGGTAAAATAAGTTAATGAACTCTTATTGACAAGTGGTGGGAGGAGAGAACAGTGACAGAACCAAGATTTTCTCCTAAGGTGCCAATAAATATAATAAAAATAATTTTAATAAGATAACCATATATGTAAAAAAAATCACTTTTTTTGAAGAAGTAATCAGTGTATAGTGTTATTTTTTCAATTTGGAGTGTTGTTCAAAAGCAACATCTAACATGAATCTTTACCTAGTTATGATAAACAAGAAATTTGACTATTCGGGCATATCTCAGTACCATGATATTTAACAAGTATGCAGCAGGAGATATGCCATTTGACTTCAGAAGTAAGTTCTCTGAACAGACAATATACAAGACAGATATAGCATATAGTTTCTTCGTTAAAGATACGATTTTTTTAATGTTTCAAATCTCCAACACGCTAATCTAACTAAATTGGATATATGAAGTCCATCAACATCGACTTCCAATTTTCCTAGAGGTCAATACAGCATGTCTAACATCTCAAATTAACTAAGCTTTCCTTATTTCCATATTCCACACAAATACACTATTTTATTAGTCAAAGGAAAGTTGTAGCAATATGCTGTGGAACAAACCGTTGATCCCAAAAGATAGATCATTAATTTCTAGTGATGGAGCACATTGGCTTGAAAAGGACTCTGATTGCGAATAGAGAGGGAAAAAAAACAATGAAGAACCAAAGATAACAAACAGGAACAAGATATTCGAGACAGTACGTACAGACTGGGAGGAAGTCACAACTGGAGTTGGAGAAGGCTGTGGGATGTGGCTGCCGCTGCGTTCGCGCCTGCCGACTGGAAAAAAATCGCTAGGAGGGGGAGGACGAGCCGTGCGACACGAAGCGAAAACACCCTTAAACCTACGTATAGGCACTGTGAAGGGATTGTTTTCATATAGCCCCTATTTTTTTAATGATTTCGTTATAACCACACAGTACTTTACATAAAACTCTCTATATTTACCTATATTGCCGATTTAGTATCTATTTGACGAAAAGAAATTTTAAAAATTCAACAGTCGAAAGAAAAGAGAAAATAAATAAAAACACAAATATCAATAATGTATCTATTTTACATGTTTAATTATTTTTACTAAATGTTATTAATGGCAATTTTTATATTAAAAGTTGTAACTCCCTTAATAACACTTACACTTATAACACGTTGGTAAATACAAATTATATTTTATCAAGAACAAAACGGTGGTGATTTAAATAATTGATCTATTATTCATAAATGTTAAATTATGTTTTTATTAAATATTATTAATGGTGGTTTATGATATTGCTTTTGAGAAAGTTTTAAGGAGTTGTTAATTATTTTAAAGAATTTATAAATTTTATGTAATTATATGTGGATAGTAAAAAAACTGATATGTTATATTATAAGTTGTGCACGGTACAACTTGTGACATCAAGTTCATTTGTTTCACATCGCATGAATTCTATTAAGTC
This sequence comes from Hedychium gardnerianum, assembly GCA_038050645.1. Lineage (NCBI taxonomy): Eukaryota > Viridiplantae > Streptophyta > Magnoliopsida > Zingiberales > Zingiberaceae > Hedychium > Hedychium gardnerianum. The sequence continues at coordinate 2,102,694 of JBBUKS010000059.1, read as the reverse complement.
TAAATCATAGACTTAAAAAATATTTATTATTTTAAATAAATTTTAAATTATTTAAAAAAAAGAATAGAGCATAAAATATTCTTCAAGTAAAAATAAATTAAAGAATAGTTAGGGCTTTGTGCTCATCGCACAATGACTAACCTCTTAACTAAGCAATGATAAAAAAAAAATTATTATTTATAAGTAGGAATCGGATCATGGGCTTGATTTTAGCATCATTAATCATCCGTGATATTTAGAAAGTTGCGTGGTAAGCATAGAAAAATTTTTGTTTTAAAGATATTTATTAATTCTTTTTATTTATTATCATATTTTTCATATTTGACTCGACATGGCTAATCTCGAGCTATGCCCAAAAGCGATCAAATGATGGTACGAGTCTTTTGAATTATTATTATTTATTTATTAATTAGGTTGATAAAAAAATTTATTAATGAATATAATTCAAAAATTTTATTAATAAATATTAACAAGTTAAATACAAATATTTTTAAATTTGGTGTAAATCAAAAGCACCTGAATTACCAAACTTAACAGTAAATTTAAATCCAATAGTTGTTTTAGACAACTCGAAGAAAAAAAAAACTGATCGGATATGTTTACTAGTCAAACTATGCAACGCATAACTTGATAATAATTATAACCCCACCAAGTGGCGATAGCTTGTCTTATCTACTACTTCCCCTCAAACGCCGGTCAAGTTCCGCCATCTTCAACTGACTTGCAGCGGCTCGAATGTCATTTGCTACTCCATAACTGAGTTGACCGGCAATGGGTTAATAATGTGTATAAACTATGAGAATTATTCAAAGAGATACATCAATTTTTTCAATTAGTCAACGAAGATCCAAAGTGGGAATACAACGTTCCTTTCCCGGCACCATACCTCACGTGCGTTGTATTGATACACTGCATCATGATACATTGCACTGTTTAGTATTCTCAGAATAATCTTTCATTATTCTTCCGCTCATCCAATTGATCATTTTGCTTAATGACTTAACTAATTTTATCATTTGCTTTGATTTATTATTATTTTTAATTATGATTTTGTAATAACTAAAAAAAAAATAACATATCATTAATTGCTAAATTGTGCTTAGTCAAAAAAGTACAACTAGAAAAAAAACATGAGAACTGGCCTTGAATTAGACCGCTATATAATGCTCCCGTTCACGTCTCATTGGGCCACAGAGTGCTAATTAAGCGCGTGGAAACAAAAGCTTCTCGGTGTCTCTGTTCGGTTCATAGTTCCCGTACTCTGCCATGGCCTACGCCACCGCCTCCTGCGTCGTCTACGGCACCAATCTGGCCACAAAGCCTGCCGCTAGGAGAGGCGCAGCCGGCTTTGCTGCCCGCCGCCCCATGGTCACCGTCGTGCGCTGCGTCTCGACGAGGAAGGAAACCGGCAACCTCGTTGTGGATCAATTCGACCTCAAGGAGTACATGGCGGAGAAGGGTCGCAAGGTGAACGAGGCGCTCGACCTGGCCGTCCCCCTCCGGCACCCGGAGGTGATCCACCGATCCATGCGCCACTCCCTCCTCGCCGGCGGCAAGCGCGTCCGCCCTCTCCTCGCTATCGCCTCCTGCGAGCTCGTCGGCGGCGACGAGAAGGCCGCGATGCCCGTGGCCTGCGCCTCGGAGATGATCCACACCATGTCGCTCATCCACGACGATCTCCCCTGCATGGACAACGACGGCCTCCGACGCGGCCAGCCCACCAACCACGTCCTCTTCGGCGAGGACACAGCCATCCTCGCCGGCGACGCCCTCCTGTCGTTCGCCTTCGAGCACGTCGCCGTGAGCACCGTCGGCGTGGCGCCGGAGCGCGTACTCCGCTCCATTGTTGAGCTCGGGAACTGCGTGGGCTCCGACGGCCTGGTGGCCGGCCAGGTAAATATCACAATCGAAATAATCTAAAGTTAAAATCTTTTTTTCTGAGCACTTAATTTCCATGGAATTAATCTCAACTCCAATTCATGGGTCTCAGATCGTGGACATTTCGTGCGAGGGGAAAGTGGTGGACAAGGACGTGCTCGAGTACATCCACATCCACAAGACGGCGAGGCTGCTGGAGGCAGCGGCGGTGTGCGGGGCCATCGTTGGCGGCGGCGACGAGGAGGAGGTGCAGCGGATTCGGAGCTACGCCCGCTGCGTGGGGTTACTTTTCCAGGTGGTGGACGACATCCTAGACGTGACGAAGACGTCGGAGGAGCTGGGGAAGACCGCCGGGAAGGACCTGGCCAGCGACAAGACCACCTACCCCAAGCTGCTCGGCCTCGACGGCGCCCGCGAGTTCGCGCAGTCGCTCGTGAGTAAGGCGGAGGGGGAGCTCGCCGTCTTCGACGCCGCCCGCGCCGCGCCGCTCTACCACCTCGCCCGATACATAGCCTACCGCCAGAACTAGTTGATTTCGATTTCGTTACGCCCGTTGACTTTGAAGGGGGACGATGGTACAGCGGGTGAAATATAAAAACTCAGTCAATTAGAACGGGGACACGTATCATCGACGCTTCATTTATTGAAAATAGATCTTCTTTTTTTTTACTGTCCATCTTATTAAAATAAAAATTGTGGAACAAATACAAGTCCATGACACCTGCTTAAAGTACTTATTTATTCATTGATTTAAATGAAACTTAGCGTATTGATGGGTTCTTAAGACTCCAACAACTATTTTCTAAAATTAAATTGTCCTTTTTTTTATCTCGATATCAATTGAGGAACAAGAGCTCATTACCTCTTTAATAGGCTTCTAAGATTAAAATCCTTATCACATCGAAAAGGTTTAATAATCCTTATCCTCTGATAATATTTTTTTATATTCAGAATTTATATGCCTAATCTATTACAATGTAAATCATGAAAGATTACTACAAATGGTTCATGAACGGAGCGCAAGTTAGTCACAACAAGTCATGCGATGCATCAACCGCTCCCTAAGAATTCCACGGTACAAGGCTTCTCTATTCCCTGGCATCTCCATCCGATGATGCTCTTCCGCCACCGTCATCTCTCGTCCCCGCCATCCTCAACCAATTAAGTGTTGGAATTTTTGATGGATCTAAGATGAGTAAATAAAAATGTAATAGAAACTTTGTTAGAGAGTATCAGGAGAGAATAAGAGAGAGACTTTTGTTTACTTATTGTTATATTATATTGATCATCATATAATGTCTCTATTTATACACTTAATTAGATTCATGCTTTCACATCCTTCTACAATTAATACATCACACAATTAAATACAAGACAATTAGATTTTATTTTTTTCTATACTAATGACTCTTGTCATAAAAAATTTCACTAAACTTAATAAGATAATTGAACTTTGCTTCACTAAACTTAGTAAGATAATTAAACTTTGCTTAGTTGATGAAGAGTCACACGAAGCCAAATTGATTTTGATTACTTCCTTGCATGGTTGAAGAAGTCAATTTGTTTTTGGAATAAGTTTGCATATCAACATCTGCCCCCCTTAAACTTGTTCTTCCTTGAACTTCCAACAACTTCCATAAGTATTGAAAAACTTCTGCTTTTAGAGACTTTGTAAATATATCAGTTGCTTATCACTTGATTTCACATGGAGCAATTTTATTTCTTTTAACTTAATATACTCTCTTATGAAATAAAAACGAGTATCAATATGCTTGGATCTTTCATGATGAACTGGGTTTTTGGTAACCTGAAGTAATCCCTTTAGCCAAATAGCATAACAAATACAAGAGGTTGCAATAATATACTCAACTTCACAAGTTGATAGAGCAACAATTAATTGTTTCTTTGAAGACCAAGTGAATGCAATATTACCAAGATAAAACATGTATCCAATAGTGCTTTTGCGATCATCATAACTTTCAGTCCAATTACTATCACTGAAACCAAAAAACTTCATTTCTTTCGTTGATGAATAGAGAAGCTCATAATCAATTGTCCCTTTTACATATCTAAGAATTCTTTTAGCTTCATATAAGTGAGAAGTTTTTGGAGTTTTCATATACCTGCTTATCAAACCAACTCCAAATAATATATCAAGCCTTGTATATGTTAGGTACTTGAGGCAACCCACAAGACTCTTGTAATAAGTCAGATTCGCGGGTTTGCCTTCTTCGTCTTTATTCATTTTAATGTCATACTCAATGGGCGTATCCATAACATGACAATATTCCATTGAGAATTTCTTCATAATCTCTTTGGCATATTTTTTTTGTGATACAAAGATTTCCTCTTCTTTTTATTGTACTTTAATGTTGAGGAAGTATCTCATCAATCCTAGATTTGTCATCTCAAACTCCTTCTCTATTGATTGATTGAATTCTCTAATCATGGAGATATTATTATCTATACAAATTAAATCATCCA